>VMDR010018447.1:0-19201 GCA_007922815.1 Macrotus californicus
TTCATGAATTCTTTGACATTTGTTGAGGCTTTCTTTATGGCTCAGTTTGTGGTTAGGCCTCACAAATGTTCCATTCATGTTTGAGAAGAATATGTATTCTGTAGGGGATGGTATTCTATATTATCATTGAGATATAGCTTGTAAATTGCATTGCTCAAATCGATTTCCTTACTGATTTGTCTGGTTAAGCTATAAATTACTGAGGGAGTATGTAAAAATACCTCATAATCTGATAGTAGGTTTTGTCTATTTCCCCCTGTAGTTCTGTTAATAAGGCAGTGCTATTAGGTACATATAAGTTAGTATTGTTAGATTTTTCAGGTGAATTTTGAAGCCTTTAATAAATGTTATTACCTTCTTAAAGCATTTTGTTAGACTTTGCTTGACAAATTTCAGCCTTTCTATGTATGTTTTAGATGCATCTTTCATAAAAACTATGTTTAAATCTCGTCTGACAATCTCTCTTTTTAAACTGGATCACTTAATCCATTTGGATTTATTGTCATTACTGGTGCACTTGGGTCTACTCCATCATGTTTTTGTGCTGCCTACTTGTCTTTTCCATGGGGTTTTCCCCTCTTTTTTGCCTTTTTTTTTTAGATTGATTTTTCTTCCTCTCCATTCTTTTTTCCTCTACTAGTTTGGAAATTAAATCACCTATTTATACTCTCTTAGTGGATACGCCAGAAATTTTAGCATGCAGACTTGAACTTATCAAAGAGAAATCAATGTCTGTGTGTCCTGTTAGAAAAACATCAGGCTTTGAGAACACACACTGTCATCCCCTATAAGCTATATGCTCTTGTTATGGATTTATCTTTTCTTTTAGCTCTGTAATGATGATGATAGTTTTATTAAAAAATTTAAAAGTAATTTAAATTTAAATATTTAATTAAACTTAGATATTATTTTATAAAGTCAATATCTTTTTTTACCCCTTAATCCCTCTTCATTTCTGTTTAAATCTCAGCTCGTCCATCTGAATTGTTTTCTCTGTCTCAGGTAAACACCTGACCTTTTCCTTAGTAGGGTTCAATTGGTGGTCAGCTCAGTTTTGTGTGCTTCTGAAATATCTTTATTTCATTTTTATCCTTGAGGGATGGTTGCTGGGTATAGAGTTCTGCAGTTACTTTCTCTCAGCACATGGACCGTGTTTCTGTCCTTGCTATCGAGGTTTCAGCCTGTCTGTCATTCCTTTGAAGTTAGTCTGTCTTTCCCTCTGGCTGCTTTTAAGCTTTTCAGATTTGGCTTGTCTTAGTGTCTGTGCACCATCTCTGTGATGTGTGTAGGTGGGGGCTTCTTATTTTATCTCAAAAGGCTTCTGGAATCTGGGGACTGCGGTCTTCATCAATTCTGGAATTTTATTATCTTTATAAAATATTACTTCTGACTTACTTCTCTTTTTCCTGCGATTCTGAAAAGGCTTTATGTTAGACCTTTACAATTTATCATTCATGTTTCTTGACCTCTCTGCATTTGCTATTAAAGAAACCTCTCTGTATTATAATCTGTTTTGTGGGTCCCTCTCTCTGTTTACTAGTTAGCTTTTCAGATGTATCTAATCTACTGTTAGATCTTTCCACTGAGTTTTTTAATTTCAATTATTTTATTTTTCATTTCTATAAATTCTATTTGATTTTTGAAAAATATTGGATTGGGCATATTTTAGAGTCCTTGGCTCTTTCTGATATTTCTCATCCTCTCTTTATTTCTTTAAATATATTATAGACAGTTTTATATACTGGCTAAACATCTGAAGTTTTTGGTGGATCTGATTCTGTTGTCTATTTTTCCTCACTCAAAGTCCCTTCCTGTGTGTTTATGACTTGCGTAACAAAACATACTCCTTGAAAGTTTATAGGATTCCTTTGAGGTGAGTTCCTCTAAGGTAGGTATTTGCTTCTGCCAGCTGCCAAAAGGACAAATACTTGTGGTAACGTTAAACGCAATTGTTAGGTAAGGGTTTTTGAACTTCCCAGGTAGTGTGAATTCAGACTAAAATTCTCTTGAGGATCACGTTAAAGTTACAAAATCTCAGGGGAGATTGTAATTCCCCTCCCTCTACTAGTTTCAGGGTTTGAGGTGGTTCTTTCTAGTTTATTCTTACATGAGTATGGTGTCTTTTGGGGTCAGTTCTAGCTGAGTGGTGTATTAAATCCCATACCTTGGAGAGGCCCAGGCAATGTTTCTTGGCCTCCTTTGCTCCCCACGCACTGTGATGCTGAAGCTCAAGGTCACCAAGTTCTGCAAGTGCCCTCAAGGTAAAAGTTTCCTTCTGTCCACATTCCTCCCTAAGTTCCTACTTTCAGAGAGGTTTTGTCCTTTGAATATTTCTAATTTTTTAAAAAAGCTTTGGTGAGAATTTGTAGTTGTTAGCAGTTAGAGTGGGTGTCTAGTCCATCATTGAGTGAAACAGCTTAATTACTTTTACAATAATAAAAAGGAATCTGTGTATTCATTTTTAGTGATTATTTTATGTTATCCTTCCCCCCAAACATGAATTAACTTCTTCACAAGTGATCAGTGAGGCTGTTGTTAACTTTTCATAAAGCCTTGAAACAAAGGGGGCAGAAATATTAGAAGAAGAAAATACAGCTTAGTATTATATGACCAAGTCTGTCTTATTCCTAAATTACATCAGAATCAGGTTATGCCAGTTTTGTGTATCATACGATTATAATTGGGTTTGTAAGTCAACCCATCAGAAGTGCCAGAGAGACTTCATAATAGGCTTCTTCACACGTGGCCTGCGCGGTCCCTACAGTAACCCTGCAGGATACCTTCTGCTACAAAGCAACTGAAGTCCAGTGTCAGAGCCCCAGGGAAAATGCAGGGTGTTGGGCACAGGGAGTGTACCCAACAAATTTTCTAAACCTTACTTTGGGACTAAAACCCTTAATCTGTCATGTCTGTTGACACATTGTAAAATGTCCTGGCTCAAATTTCCTTAAAACTTGTCCCCCTGCTCACTCTCTGGGGGTGGGATGACAGAGAGGGACTAAAAATATCGAAGGAGACTAAAAATGCCCCAGCCAGGTCCTCGATCCCCAAAGCGTCATTAACCACAGAGAGCGGCCATCTCCTGAGGTGGTGCCTCTCTGGGTGCAGGCTCCTGAAACATCCTGGATTGTCTGACATCCCCCTACTCTCTAGAATTCAAAGATGTTGCCAATAGAAAGGGAGCTGGGGAAAGGAAGAGGAAGGGTGGGGGATAAAGTATAACTTGTGCTCTGGGAAGAAAAAAGAAAAACCTAGCAGTTCCCTCCACAGGGTTTTTGCTTGGCTTCAGAGTTTAGATAGCTTTTTTGCAGCTGAATGGAGCCTGACTCTCTTCCATTATAGCTGCATTTGTTTGGCTTAAGGTTTTGTTAAGCCTCTCAAAAGGGAATTATCTTCGGGACTCAACTGCTCTCTGAGCAGGGGACAGCAAATAAGTGACACTGACCATAGGAAGTGGAGGGACTGGGGCAAACAGGAGAACACACGGCTGTCCTCAGCAGCAGCCTCTGCTCGGGTGGCCAGCTGTTCATAGGCAGAAATGTGGACCTTGTGATGCTTTCGAAAGTCAGAAATCAACATTTTTATGAGATTTCATGATTTTCAGAGTGTTAATAACTAATTGCACATTAAAAGCACACACCTACAAAGCCAAACAGAACGCATTTGTGGGCTGGATCCTGTCCGTGGGTCACCATTTGTAACCTTTGTGTTGGACTTTACTTTTCAGTGGACACCCCATTGTGAAAAAATTTATTACATCCTTTGCTGAGCAGAGCAGGGAGAGGGGGGAGAAATGTAGGGCCACTCACGGACAGAGAGGAGTGGGGTGAAGGGAGAGAAGACAGCAGTGAAACCTTCATCATTCTGAGTGGATTGGGCCTCGGGCCAGAAAGACCTGTGGCTGATACGCTGCCCTTCCAACAATAGCTGGATATGAAAGATCAAGTCAGCGCCTAGTTCAGGATGCTGTTAGTTCCAAACGTGAACTTTTTCAGTCATTCTTTCCAAATGAAATTCATGAAAGAATGTTAAAAATACTTTCAGGGGCATGTGTAATAACCCTGAAAGACAAGCGAGTTCATAATATTTATTTACATAAAACAAACAAAAGCTAGTTTTACAGGTAATTCTTTTCTAGCCATTGATTAGACAGGTATTGAAGACTTCCACCAGGCAGCATTCCTTAGTGTTGTTTGTTCCATTCAAGAAAAAAAATTTATGACACATCATTTTAGCATGTTCAGTTAAGAATTTTCACCAAGCTCTGAATATGGGATCTCATTGTGTCGCATTGAATCTGCTCACAACCTTAGGTGGGCAGCAAATGGGATGATCCCTCCACCCGCCATGGGCTGGTAATTGTTCCCACTTCTTGATCAGCTTATTGAAATATCTCTTTCCCATTTCCACCAAAGGACAGCCTTATCTACCTCAGGGAGGAAGAGAAATACAGACCACAATGGTGGGGACCCACCGGATGGGCAAGAGCAGCTGCCTTCCAGGGCTGGAGAGGACCGAGCCATGCTGCTCGGGTTCACAATGATGGGCTTCTCAGTTCTAATGTTCTTCTTGTTTGGAATAACCATCTTAAAGCCCTTCATGCTCAGGTAAGAAACAGAGAAAGATAGCCCCAGAATTTCCGATTCAGATGAGATGCAGGCACAATGGGTAGGGGAGGGGAGTCTGGCTTTGGTTTCTGCAGCCCTTCTGAGCTGAGGACAGGGAAGATAGAATCACTTGTCCCTCCCTCAGTGCTGGGAGGCAGCTGGGTGTGGAGGAAGAGGTGGTAAGAAAGTGGAAGATATTTCTTTGCTGCTCCCCACCTCTAATCTCAAAAACACTTTTAACAACTAATCCACAAATTAGGTATGCATGTAGGTAATACATCCTTCCTTTTAGCACACAGGGAAAGTTCACCGAAGTCTTCTACATGAGCACAATAAAAGTTTCTGAGTCTGAGTTTTCTGAGTTTGACAATGTCTACCTGGCCCATAGTAGTTGCTCAATAAATATTAGTTTCCTTCCTTTTCTTTTAATTAATTTCCTTATTAGATACATGTAAAAATAGTTGCCATTTATTAAATATATAATACATGACAGATATACTATGTTTTATCTTATTTAAGCCTACAGCAAACCTATGATGGAAGCATTCTTTTAATTTTATAAATGAAAAAGCTGAGGCTCAGAAAGGCCAAGTAACTCACTAAGGCCATATAGCCAGGAAAGAGTCTGCCTGTCATTCTGACGTTAGGCAAGAATTTCCTAAGACCTAAGTGAAGTTCCCTGCAATGGGGGGGATGGGTGTTTTGATTAGGGCGGGAGAGGAGCTGTTTAACTTTGGAGAAGGGCTCACACAACAGGAAGTACTTTGGGGGAAGGCAGCCGTGGGAAAGCAAGGGCAGGAGGAATGGGAAAAGGGAGGTCTATGAGTTCAGTGAAAAGGGGTCACAGAAGAGGAAGTGGGTGGCCTACTTTCATTATTCATTAGAGTCATCTCCCGCCATTCCTGTGTTACCATCATTAGGGCAACGATGTGGAGGTGACCATCCACTATAGCACACAGTAGAAGGGCCACGTGGCATTTTCTATCTGGTATTAGCACCAGAGAATCTGTTCTGCTGCTGACTTACCTGCTTATTTTTATTCAATGGACGCCAGCAGTGCTATACCTGGTTGTGTTTCCTTTATTGCTTTTGCCGTTAAACTCAAAGCCAAGTTCATACATTTCTCATAACTATAAGGAATCTTATGATTTGCTGGTTACATGTTTGAACCTCACTCTTGACTTCATTCTAGTTTTCTACTTTCCTTTTCCTGTCATTCTATTTTATATCGACCTAGCTATCTAATCTGCATTACATGTATCTATGTAAACTGAATAAATAAGTGTGTGTGCACAGGATACTTTTTTAAAAATGTGATATATTTGGGAGATGGTTTAAGAATACCTTTTGCAAATTGGCATCAAGCTGTTGTTCATGTTTAAAAAAATACTTTTTTAAACATTTCTGGAAACTATTTACTTAATTTACTGAATGCTTGAGTGGTGAATTGTCATCTTTCTCTGGCCTTGCAATCTTGTGTCACCAGAGATACGTTTCACTCCATAAAAGATGATCGCTAAGAGGCTTGGGTAGCTTATACCTACCCCCACTCCCTTAAGCCCTCATCTCTCAGTCAAATGACGGATTTTGTCTATTTGTAGACAAATGTGCACACAATGCTATTGAAAGAACATGCTCATTTTTCTCCGCCCTAAATACACCCCTGGTTCCACTTGGAAGGCTCTGGCCTGGCCCCTGTGCATAGCAAAGAGTGTCCCACTCTCTACATTGGAGCTTCCTGAGATCTTCGAAGAAGGTTCAAGTCATCCTCCATTTGTCAGTTAGGATTTAGAGAGCTTAAATTCTAACACAGATAAGCAGACAATTCTAAATGTTATTTCAAGATGCCCAGTCTGAATAAGTGGAGAAATCGATTTTGTGAGAAAGCAGGCCAGTGCTAACCCTGTGAAAGAACCTTATTTTCCATGTTTGCATTTTCACTTGTCTGACATTTTCTTCTTCTCGGCCACATACAGTGTTGTTTTTTTTTTAAATGCCTTAAGATCATGTTGAACTGCACCATCTGTCTCAGGTTTATTGTATTAAAACAGCAAAATGATGCCTGATGGTCAAAGATCTGAATGAGACCGCAGTATGAACCTGGCTAAACAATGCTTTTTAAATAGTGACTTTAGGGTTTGCTACTCTAACTTCTTGTTTTTAAGGCACCAGGAAATAAACACAGGGACCCACATTGAGGTCAGTGTGCATCAGGAGCCAGTCCTATGCATTCAGCAAAGCATACCCTCTTACCCTCACTTCCTTTATCCTGGGCTTGTTCTCTAAATATTTCATACCTACATGTCCTTCCTCTTCAACACCACCTCAGAGTCTTCATGGGCAGGAATTTTGTCTTATCACTTCTCATCGCTGCTGTGACATTCTGTGTACGTCATACATACGCAAATTCTCAAGGAATGTTTTCCATGTAAAAGTTAACTCAGTACATCTGCTGAGACTTTACTATATGAGAAGCATTGTGCTTTAGGCTTTGAGGAACGTAAAGGTGAATAGGACATAGGTCCTGACCTCAAGAAATTACTGAGCAAAAACATGGTTAGGTTTTCTAATGAGAGGATGCTTGCATGATTTGCATTTGCTTCTTGAAAAGCACAGCAGGTAAATGTGAATGGAATTGTACTTTGTTACCAGAACTTTTGGAGGCTGCATTGACTAAGAGCCTTGTGGTTGGACTTCCTCCAAAGGATGCATTTTAGGATGATGAGGCATGAGAATGATTTCTGTGTGTGTGAATCTTGTTGATTGTAGTATTTATGGTAATATTGACCAAATTATGGTTCTCCAAATACATGTTTCTTAAAAACTGTTCAATAGGGATTCCTAGGCTTTAACTCATATCAACTGAATCTGAATCTCTGCGAGTGAAGCATGGAATCCACATTTTAACAAATTCTTCATTCTAACAAACTCACTCAGATGATTTTGAAGTTTGAAAACCATTGATCTAAGGGTTGATGTAGTGAGAAATGTGCCTGGAGGGTCATAATTGAGATGAACTTGGCCTTTTGCTGCTCTTTATTTCCTGCTCCACGTCCTCCATGCTCCCTGGTAATTGTGTGCCTTCTGTGATGGTCTTCCATTACTCAAAATAGACAAATGTCTCGGGTTACCACATTAGAAATATAGAACCACATTTTCCAGAGGGTGAAGATCATTTATTTAATTTTTTCAAATTGAAGCACTCAGAGAGAAGAATCGAACTGCACTATCATCCATACATGTATCACAGATGACTGGTTGGACTGTTCTTTCACCTGTGGTGTGGATTGCCAAGGTCAGGGCAAGTACCCTTGTCTTCAGGTGTTTGTGAACCTCACCCATTCAGGTCAGAAAGCTCTCCTACATTATAATGAAGAGGCTGTCCAGATAAATTCCAAGGTAATGTTCTAATTACAAAGTTCTGGTTACAGCAACCCTTTCACCCCAGGCTGTCCCTCACACAATGCAATCAATACCCAGGGCCATCTCTAGGGATAAATCTGTTTCCTTCTAGTTAATGTTTTGATAGTGGTCCAATCAGGATAAATGAAACTAAAAGCATCGCTGGAGGAAAAATGGGGTAAATATAAAGGGGAGAAATTATTCCAATTTCACAAATTTGTGTCTGAAATTTATAGGCTGAAGTCATTTCTGGGAAGTCTTTCTTTAGGAGGTCCCACTCCCCATTATATCAAAAATGGTAAAAGGTACAACAGTCCATCTGAAATCAAGCAATTTTTCTCATCAGAGAGGTTTAAAGACCCACTATAATTTTGATTTTAGTAAGTCACTCAGCTGGCTCACATAATGTAAAATGTACATCTACATCTATTGATCAAAGCTGAGGTGTGTGAGATTACTTGACACGTGACACTGTGTTGCCTTTACTTAATCACTGATTTCAATCTGATGATTACTGTTTTCTATTTTGGATGCAATAATTCTTAAGGTCTCCAACATTTTTATAGGCCATTGGCACACTGCTTGGGGTGTCTAGTGGAGGTGGTATTAAACCTCAAGCTTCTTTTGAAAGAATCACCAGGTGATAGAGCTCCCTTATCCTCTTGTTCTGCCTCCTAGGAACCAGAGAGCCCAGGCAGGGCCCCTCTCTGTGGGCCTAGGACAAAAGCCTTAATATGCTAATCTTTTAGGGAAAGATTTTACTACAAAGATAATATAGAGATCAAGACAAAGATAATATAGAGATCAATAGGTGTTGAAAGCACATAGAAAGCTCAACAAATATTTGTTGAATGACGAATGGGTTGAGTTACCGTCCAGGAAGAGACCCAGTACCCACATGTTAGGAGCGTGGTCCTTATGAAGTTGGACATTGCCTATTCTGCAATGTCTTTGTTCTAAAAATACTTGCCCACATCCCTGCTTAGTGCCTGGAAATGGCGGTTCCACTCTGTGTCCCTCCTTCCAACCCCGCCCCATGAGCTATGTAATAGGTTTGTTTCATCATCTCCTGAGGCTGAAACTCCCCATCAATAGCTTCACTTTGAAGCTTTCAGGATTAAAACTGTTAAGTGCTTGATATCGGAGAGTGTCCTCATCTTCCTTCCTTCTCCATATCCCTAGTGCTTTTACACACCTAAGTGCCGCCAAGATAGGAGTGATTTGCTCAGCACCACTCTGGACATGAAGGGGTTCTTCGATCACAGAAATGGGACCCCCTTTTCATGCTTCTACAGTCCAGACAGCCGATCTGAAGATGTCATTCTCATAAAAAAGTACAACCAAACGGTTATCTTCCACTGTTTCTTTTGGCCTTCGCTGACTCTGCTGGGTGGTGTCCTGATCGTTGGCATGGTGCGATTAACACAGTACCTGTCCCTACTGTGTGAACAAGTGTAGCACTGCATTTAGGGATGAGGTAGGTGGCCGAGTTCCGTACAGGGAACAGCATCAATTCAAACTGTGGAATGTGGGGAGAAGCAAGGGGAGGGGCAGAGAAATCTTAAGGTGGTGGCCAAACTGAAGTCCTGGCTTCCAGAAACCTGGGATTTCTGCACTTGAGGACTTGCTTGCAAATTAGCCATGAGAGGCAGTTAAGTGTGGTGTGGGAATGAAAAGAACCTTAAAGTTTCATCCGTGTTCTGTTTTATAAATACGTACAGATTCACCATTGTTTCTCCTCCAGATCTCCTTCTGCGTGAGCCAAAGCAGCACTTTCTGTTCTCACACAGTCAAGTGGGCTCAAGGTTGTCCCTTACCTAACGTCAGCTCTAGCTAGAACTCGTCAACGTGGAAATAAATGATGAGGGCATCTAACCGACTGAGCGCTGAACAACCAGGCTAGTTCTGTGCAGTATAGTTCACATTAAAATATATCTCAAAAAAATTCCAGATAAGAACAGTTCATTCACTAGAGGAAGACAGTAATCTGGTAATTTAAAAATGTGGATCTGCCATTTTACTTCACCATTTGTGAGAGAGGGAGGCCTCTGCCTTGAAAATTCACTTAGTTATTTGTACTTAACTTTACTATGTACCGTGTCATTTTTCTTTCAGCAACATTTTTTTTAGTTTATTATGCTTTCTGTAAGCTCACGTGGTTCTTTGTGCGCTTGCTGGTGAGAGTGGGAGAGATGGCTAGAAATGTGTTGGGGAGCGGGGATAAGCGGTACTGGACGGAGTTTCACATTCGTCTCCGGTAACCTGCCTCGTAGAAAAGTCTCACGTGGATGCTCAACAACTGTCCGTGCATTAATTGAGGAATCAACTGTGGGTATTAAATCATGAAAATCACAAGACTCTCCCGACAAGTTCTTTCCAGATGAAGCTGAACTAGGAGTTGAAAACTGTTCAGAAAACTAACATGCCTGAAAGTAGCTTTAACATTTTACTAAGAAAATTTACTTCATGGACAACAGAAAGAATGAGACTTGAAGCAACTTTTGTGCATGTAGATGTAATCAAACCAGAAACATTGACCCTTAGCCAATCTGATGCCTTTTAGAAATTAATTTAAGCCACAAATTACCAAATAAATAGAATAATCAAATTGAGCAATGTTGACTTGACCATTAATGAACAATTTTGGTGTTTTCTCCTCTTTCTGGTGTGGAGTGGTGGAGAGAGAGCACGTGTCTCAGAGTTACTTGAACTTGTAGGCCATAATTACATCTTTTCATAATTACTTTACTTAATTACATCATCTTTTACATCTTGGGCAATTTGGCTGACTTGTTAGGGCCTCTCTTTTCATCTGTAAAATGGGGATAATCTCTTCTTTCAGGTTATTTTAGGGAATAAACAAAGTAGAGTATGTGAAACACCTAGTGCAGTTTCTGGCACCTAGTAGAGGTGCTTAAAAATGTTAGTAGATAACAAAAATATTCTGTTAAGTTTCAATATTCAGTCAGCCTTATCCCTCTCCTGGCTCTATGCCCCAAAGGAAATGTAATCAGTACCTCCAAGAGATATCTGTGCTCTATGTTCACGGAAGCATTATTCACAATGGCCAAGATATGGAAATAACCTAAGTGTCCATCAACAGACTAAAGAAATTGTGGTTATAGATATATAATATGTGTATATACACATATAATGGAATATTAATTACTTAGTCTTAAAAAAGGAGATCCTATTTGCAACAACACAGATGACCCCGGAGGGTATTAAGTAAAATAACCCACAGAAAGGAGAAAATGCATTTCCCTTGAGTACATGTGGAACCTAAAAGTTGAATCCATAGAAACAGAGTAGTACGGTGGTTATCAGGATAGGGAGGTGGGGGATGTGTTGGTTAAAGGGTACAAACTTTCAGTTATAAGGTGAATAAATCTGGAGATTTAGTATACAGCATGATGACTATAGTTAATAATACTGTCTTGAATACTGGAGATTTGCTTAGAGTGTAGATTTCAGGCATCCTCATCATGCACACAGTAACTGTGAGATGGTATGTTAATTAGCTGGACTGTAGTAATCATTTCACTATGTATATCAAATCATTATATTGTATACCTTAAATATATACCATGCTTATTAAAAATAAGATGTTCGGAATATGCTGTTTAAAAGTTGTTGTAGCACTGGCTGGTGTGGCGCCGCAGTGAATTGAGTGCTGGCCTATGAGCCGAAAGGTCGCTGGTTCGATTCCCTGTCAGGGCACATGCCTGGATTGCAGGCCAGGTTCCTGGTTCGGGGGTGTGTGCAAGAGGCAACTGATGAATGTGTCTCTGGCACATCGATGTTTCTCTCTCTCTCTTTCTCCCTTTCCCCTCTCTCTGAAAAATTAGTAAATACAATATTTTTAAAAAAGGTTGTGGTTAACTCTTGTATACCAAAGACTTCCCTGTAATAAAATATATGTATGTATATGCCTATTTTAAATCATTCTGCAAATTGAGATTCTGTAGTTTTCTTACATTAAGGGCGTATCTCTATTCCATTTCCCCATAAGTTTGGCACCCATCTGATGATGTGCAGTTTTCAGGATTTACTCCTGACAAATTCAAAACCACTAACTTGCAACCCAGAATGAGTAAGTGTGAAGTGGAGTGCTGCGGTCCCTCCAGCTTTCCATGTGCACAGCGGCTAGCTGGTTCATCTCAGGAAGGAGAGACATCATGCTTGGAGATCAAAGTCAATGTAGAACAATGTCAATTCAGAGTCACTCAAATCACTTGACAAATAAATAAAATTTAAGCAATCACTTGCTGTTAATTGCTTAGAAGTACTAAGTGCCAATGCCCATGTGTATTGTAGGTCCAAGAAGAGCTCAGACTTACCTTTTGCGAGGCTTATATGAACTGAAAGCAAAACCAGTCTGCTTCTGACCTAACAACTTTTTTAGGTTCTGTTCTTCAACTAACTTTAGCAAAAAAGTCCATTTACACATACAAACACATTTATACATGTATGTGTATACATATATTTCTGCTTAAAATGCAAGCATATAATTTTTTACGGTTAAAGGACATTAAGATTTAAACAGATATATTAATCACTTTACTGGGGCAGAAAAATTGGCTTTAAGGCATAATAGTTTCAGGGTTTCAATCAATGTTTCTTAGTCATTATTAATAAGAACTAAAATTCAGCTAAAATCTAATTATTAGCAAAACTGGTTTGCTTTTAGGTATTCAGAAGACTGCAAAATATAATTATCACAGTTTTTTTGTTTAAAGTATATAGTACACTAAGGATTGTTTGGACACAAGTCAAAGTATTTTTTTGTTTTTTAATAAACAGCGTGATGTTACAGACTGCGAAGTTAAAGAAAAAGCAGACATTGACAGTTTCTGATGAGCACAAACAGTAAGTGCAGCCACAGGCCAAACTTCTTGCTAGGAACAGCAAGACTGGGAAGAGGTCTTAAATTTAGTGACACTGTATTATTCTATATTCTTAGCACAATAACATATGCATCTTGCTGTGTCAAATATCTTTTGGGCCCTCATTAAATGAACATTTAAAAACATTTTTCTCCTAACTAACACAGTACACCATAAGACTTCAATTCATTGAATGACAAAGTATAGAGAAATAGATTTGCTACAATAAATGGGGCTAAAAAGGGTGGTGGGTGCTACTTTTTAAAACGCCCAAAGTCGACATTTGCTGTGTTAGTAGTAGTCTTTTGGTCGTGCCACAATCCCCAAGATGGTAAAGTGTCATGTTCCAAAAGGATATATTCTGTTAGATTTCATTCAACCCGATTAAGTCCAAGGACTGAATCACATTTAAACCACTGATTGCATTTGAAACTTAGGCTCTATAACCAAGGACATTTCTAGAAATCAGATGAAGGCCAACTTCTCCAACCACTCTTAGGAACATAAATGAAGTATGGTAAGGGGCTTTTCTTGTGAAATCAATGGATAATGATCACAGTTAGAAATTTACACTAGAATTCAGTCTTATTAAAGATATTTTGAGAAAATACCAAAGTTGGTTTTCTGCCTCCTTGCTAACCTAGAAGAATGAACAAAAATAAGAATCACGTAAACAGGTACATGACTCTTAGCATAACCACAATATTATTGTAGTGGCAGATTAAATATGACCTGATAAATTCATAGACTTAAATAGTTTACAAAATGCACCAAAAAAGCCCCTTCCATATTTACCAACATGAGAAATGAAGTCCATGGTTGGTAGTGAGTCATTACCCAACTAC
Source organism: Macrotus californicus (assembly GCA_007922815.1). NCBI lineage: Eukaryota > Metazoa > Chordata > Mammalia > Chiroptera > Phyllostomidae > Macrotus > Macrotus californicus. The sequence continues at coordinate 13,741 of VMDR010018447.1, forward strand.
ATGCTAAATGCACATGGGACTGATTTTCTGATTTTATTTTTTTTCTCCCTGCTACAACTTATATGTACTTGTATAAAAATTGTCAGAAAATTTCCTTATGGCTCATAACTGTCACTTTATGCTAGCTAGCACGGCTGTAATACTGACATATCTAAAACATTAACACAGCTAAGCAAGGGAATGGTGCTGCACTGATAAAAAGAAAGTGCAAAATTTGAATCAAGTGGAATACTTGAGTGAAATAAGCTTATTTAAAAACTAACATCCCAACTTGGGAAACTCCTAGTAAATTCTAAACTCTTCTGAATTTTAGAACCTTGATGTTTACGCCTTTTATAAAAGATGCCCCTTGACTAGAGCTAGCAAGCCGTGTGTATACAAATAGAAATGTGTGCAAATATACACACACTAATTTTACTAATAATCAAGAAAAGAGAACACAACTAATTTCAAATATCGAATTCAAGAACCTAGTACCATGAACCTCCTAGCACTATTGCCTTTTTCAAATGGCTGGAGCAATAATCAAATTTTTTAACCAAATTTTTTTCTTAATGTCTCCAAAGCCATTAAAAACAAGGCATGCCAAATATGACTTTGTAAATCTAAAATACAGCACTCTGCAAATTTCTGTAATATCAGAGCCTGAAGTACTGAATTGTGACTCATCTATTTTTTTCCTTATTAACCTTCTGAGGTAGAGTTACCATCCAATTTTATCAGGACCATGGGTATCTTGAGCTAACTGCTAAATGCTTTTCAGAAAGTGAACATAACTTTTAATAGAAAAGAAAAAAGGCTTCCCAGGCCATGGCACATAAGATACATTTATAATTTTTAATGTAATAATTAAAAAAATGATTTGTGTTTATATTAAAAACAAAACAGCCCAGCTGTATTATTCTGTCACCAAGAATTATTATCTGAGTATCCTGTCAATGCTGAATTTTTCAGTTCAGCCTTCACAATCCCATCCTTGATGAAGAGTTAATTCCCTCGTGGTATGCACAATATACTCTCACAACTTCTGGTCTTCTCTAGTGCCCAGTCTGAGCAGGATATGAAGAATGTAATTCCTTCAAACAACCCCTCCCTGTTTTGTTCCCTCCCTCCACATTCCCCTCTTCTCAATCACATCTGAAGTATGAAAGTTGTTTTTAAATAGTAGAAGCACCACAATCCATTAACACCACCTATGGCCTTTAAACTGAAATACTATAGTGATGTCTTGGACGTCAAAATCAATTTTTTAAGGTGGATTCTGAGTGTGTGGGTCCAGCCCGGGTCTGCTGTTGGTGCAGACACAGAAGCAAAAGAAACATAACATTGAGAAAAAGTTAACCTGCTGGCTTTAAAATAATGCTAGAAATTAAATTTCTTCAAAGAGCTGGCAAGCATGGGCTGTTGGTCAGGATATGAATTAAATGGATTTACAAAATCATTAAGAAACAAATCCAAGTTTATATGCTATGAAATTTCCATAGTGCTTTTAGAATAGATAGGCTGCTCATAATTTTTTTATAATGCCAAATCACACAAGTTTTGATGGAAAAAAATACAGATGGACTGTGTTTTACCTATGTGAAAATTACCAATCCATTTAAAATAAAATCCAAGAGGGTATATACATTCTAATCAAGTCATTAATTATTTTCCTGATTAATAAGAACTACACTTTACACAAAATACTTTATCAGCAGCTGTTTTCATCAAAAAACCAATAGTCATAGTTTCACAGTTGAAAAAGTTACACATTAAAATATTTTACAATTCATTGTATATTCACCAGGTTCCCATTTCCTAAAGGGCTTATAATATAAAGCAGAGTAGAAGGGAAAACCTCAAAGTTGATTACTTTGACACTAAGTTTTACACAGGACATGAAGAACCACAAAAAGCTTAGGTTCTATCATAAAATAGATACCAAGTTCCATTCTTGATTAAAAAATCCAATTAGAAACATCTTTAAAAAAAACCACAATATGATTAACAGATTCAAATTAACAACAGTCTCAAAATCTTCAAAATAAACAATTTTGTATAGCTGAGAATACAACAAAAAGTTAAAGCATGATTTTCAAACAGTTGATTATTTCTTCCTAGATGTGTTTAAAATTAGGTTTTACTTTCTTTAAACCTGCTTTCCCCCTGCAAAACAGTCATTGAAGGAAATATTGCTGAAGTGACCAAATGAAATTGTAGAGCCAACAGTCAGTTACAGCACAGTCAGTGAGGGATGGTTGGCTATAGGAACTGATCAATCGGAACTGATCTCTGATACTAAAGTACCTGGAAGTGACTACATTGTCACTGATTTGAAACATATCCCAGTCACCCATGCAGCATCTAAGTCAGTTTTTGGTTCTTTGCCTACTGAGAACTACTTGTCTGTTTTTTCTTATTTTTAATGCTGTTTGCTTAAACTCTTAGATTTGTTTAAAATTTACTTTGCTTTTAGCTACACCACTTAATTTATATTCTTTATAAAATTTGTCTACACTTCTCAGACAGACTTAATTTGGTTGTAATAACCCTTGAAAATAAATGTTAATGATTAAATAAAGTATTGGCATGTGTTTTAATGATGGAGAAGTCCCAGGGAAAGTGGACTATCTGAACTGATGTGGAAAATGCTAAAATTGTATCAATTTTATGCAAGGAAGCTCAAAGATTTTTTGGCACTGGGGTAAAACATGGTTCTCTGTTAAAACTTCAGTTTCTACCAGCGAAGTTTCAGATTTGTACCATTTCACTGAATTTTCCTGTAATCAATCCCTGATATAGAAGAGACTGGGATGTTAGTATGTATTATAACTGAGTAGATCTGAAAGACATAAAATGTTAATCATGAAATTTTAATAAGTTATGAATCTTTTATATCTGCAAAAGAATCCACTGGTTTCCTGCAGAGTTTAAATTCCTCTTAACCATTCCAAGATGGTTTAGAGAAATAAGTTCCCCTAATCTTCAAATTTATTTTTCTTGTTGGCAATATTATATACATGCTTTAATGAAGTACCTAGATCTCTGATAATTATGCCCTTTAAGGGATCTAAAATAGCCAAATATTAAGAATATTTGTATTAGAGTCCTTGTTCACTATTCAAGACTTTTACTATAGGTAACTGATTTAATAAATGAAGATTTTTTTAAGTGATGCTGTTTCACTAGAGTATACAATGTGCACTCTTTATAAAATTGTATTCCGATAATATGCCTAATCTAGAAAATTGTCAGTAAATTATTGCACTTTTTCTGGTGTGGCACCTGGACATTTGCTAAAGCTACTTCCTAGGGCATTAATAATTCATTTCAAATACTGAGTGAAATACTGGATTCTGGAGTGATGACTAGCATTAGCCCCTACATTTTGGGTTAATGATTTTCAAAATGTTTAAGAATGTATCCTGTGCTCAAATGCAATTTAATCAAGTTGGAGAGTGAGCCCTGAGCACTTGGAAATGGGACATGATCTTAAAATGGTTTAAGATCCTACTTTTATTGTTGAGATACTGGAAAAATAGCCTAAGATGGTCAAAAGTTCATGGTTCCTACTTTCCCATATTATAAAGTATTATTCATGAGCATACCTCAGTAGAGGGTTTAAGCATCAGGAAGATACTCTAAATTTTATTAATTTTGGTAACTAATTTCATACAATTGAGGCTTTCTGAACTATCAAAGAAGATGGAGGATGGGGGATTCATTTAAAAACAGAAAGAAAAGGAAAGAGAATAAATTTTAATCTGTTTCCTTAAGTGATTATTCACTAGTATTGGTGTAAATGAGATAGTGCCTGGCCTTATCCACAGACCGAGAGAAGAGCTGATCATGCTGACATGAACAATAAAAAATTTGGGGTGCAAACAATGCATGACTATGGGACAGATCATGAAATAAAGAATATATATTAATGATAGTTTCTATAATATAAATAGCCTTTAATAAAAAAAATAATCTTTTTAATAACATTAATACTCACTTCTATTTTCTGGAAAACATGCATGAAAAATGTATTCAATTCATTTGCAAAAAGAGAAAAAAAATCAACCTAAGGTGAATACTGTACAATTCTGGAACAAGAACTATTCCTGCTCATTCTTTCTCTATGATGACTATTTTACTTTATGGGTGCCCAGAATTTCCCTGGGAAATAAGAATCAGATTCTTGTAAATACTGTCCAGAAAAAAATAACAAAACCCCCAAACCACCCTATAACAGGTCTCATTTGTGACTGCTTCCAAAACTTTGCAGATTAAGATCCCAAATCATATAAAGGTTTGATTTATTAAAAAAGAAAAGTCTGGTGAAATCTCAAGAGTCCCTTCCACCCCAAGCATTTTTCTTCATTAAACAAGGAGTCAAAAAACCCACTTCAAACTATAAATTGAACAGCAATGAAAAATAAGAAATTTCATTATTTCCAATCTTAATGTAATTTAACATCAAACCCCAGTTTACTTGGACCTAATGCAATACTAGATTTTGTGTGTCCACATTTCAAAACGTAGAATATTTGCAAGTCAAAAAAAGAACATTCTTTTTCCTTCTCTATCATTTCTATATATTTTGGGTTTTTTGTTTTGTTTTTTAAAAAAAGATACAAACAATCTTCAAAGTTTACCTTTTTGGACTTAAGGCATAACATTAAATTGCGCATTATTCTAAAGCTTAATTTTGAAATGAACTAGTTTAGTGCTATCAAACCCTGTTTGTGTTTGCATTATTTAAATTATATAGTATTTTATTTCTGTTCTTGCTGTAAATTCTAATGCTGTTCATGGATTGTGCAATTCCTATGCAATCAGTCTTTGCCTGTTGATAGTTATTAACAGTGCAGAATAGAATCCAATATTGAGCTTTCAGTTCCTTAGTTATCATTTCAGTTCAAAGCATGCTGCTTAATTGTGTGGAAGATCCAATCCATTTTTGTTGTCCAGCCACCATGATGTGCATCATTCATTTGTTTCATGAAATATTCCAAAGCCTCTTGCTCAGTTTTATCTAAAGCTAGGGTCTTGCGAATGTATGCAATATCATCAAAAGACTGTAGTTCTGGCATTCCAGAGCCAAGCATCATTGAGAAAAGATTTATGAAGAGATTGGCATGCTGCCGAATAGCTAGATAAGCCTTGTAACACATCTCCTGAAACCTACAAGTAATAAGAACAGTTTGGTCAGTAGGAAGCAAATGGCGTTAATATCTTCAGGTCTTTGCTGAAAGTCACATCATTAGAGAGGTCTTCTTGAACAAACCTATAAAAAAACAGCATTCCTTTCCCCAATCCCTTTACCCTACATGATAAAGTAAACTCCATGAGCCCTGAAGGACTTTGTATCACCAGCACCTACAATGCCTGGCACATTAGGAGTTTAATAAGGATTTACTAAATATATAAATTGATCCATTTAAGGGTCAGACTAGGGTCGGGACTGAGTTACAGATAAAATAAAATTTTA
>VMDR010018448.1:0-19171 GCA_007922815.1 Macrotus californicus
AACCTGTCCATAATGGAAGGAGACAGGAATGAGAAAGTTACCCCAGGAATAGAACTCATCAGCCTGTGTGTTAATGATAATTATAGCAGTTGTACTAGCAGTATCAGTGATGAAAGCAGCAGAAGCTAACTTTCACTGAACACTGGCCATGGGACCTTGATGTAATGCCAGATGTGTATACGTTCATTTCATTCTTCACAAGAAACCTTTGAAATAGGTACTATTGTTATTTCCATTTTACAGATGAGGACATTGAAGTTCAGAGACTTTAAGTACCTTGCTGAAAATCACCCAGCAATTGATGGGGCCAGAAGCACATCCACATCTAGGGCATCCAATTGTCCTAGTTTGTCTAACACTGGCCCAATTTTAAAACCAGAGGTCCATGTCCCAAAACCCTCTCTCTCTGTCCTGGGTTGGTCACTCTATGTCATGCCTCTCAAATGCCTGCACATTATTTGTAACTTCATGACTAGCTAAATGAATCAACTAATTTTAAAATAAAATCCAAATCCAACATTAAAAAAATGTTTAACAATTTTTTTTTCTCACCTGCACAGAAGGCAGAGCCGTCATAAATGTTGGAGGTCTCCCTAAAGGGGCTGTCTGTGCCACTCACATCATGGTGATCTCGGCTCAGGACTACCGGTGCCTGCAGTGTGCAAGGATATGAGATGTCAGCTTGGATCAGGCCATACCAGAAGCTCATCAGATACCCCCCAACCCCGGGAAAACAGACCTTTAGCAAGAGGGAGCATGGATGTTTTTGATGTCTTCCTGCAGCTACTAATAGATTCTGCTTATTTTGATCCTTTCTATTGTATGTGCCCAGAAACCCACATATACTATGCATATGTTAGTTCACTGATGCATCTCAACAACCCTATCCAGGGTTATCATGCCCATTTTATAGAAAGGAAGACTGAGAGGCCCAGAGAGGATAAGAAACTTGCCCAATGTCACAAAGCTGATAAACGGGTAGGCTGGGATTTAAAGACACACATAGCATGCTAGAGTCTGGGCTATTCCCTCAGGCAGCCTGGCCCCTGAGTCTGTGACACTATTGGGTGTCAGTTTTCCCAGCCCTCCTCAGTGGGAACAGAAGTTCATGGGCTCCCCATGTAGGAAGAGGTAGCCTGCCAAAAGGGTAACTGCCCACTGCTCTGAATCAAGAGGGCCTCCTCTCCTTTCCTTGAACAGACCAAGTTTGCTTCCACCTCTCCGCCTTTGCCCTGGAATCACCTACTCCAAATATTCTGGCACCTTCTGGATATTCAGGCTGCAGTTCTATGCCAGCAACTCAGAAAGGCCTGTCCTGGCCACCTCATCTAAAGTCACTGCTCACCCCACCCCATTACCCCTACCTTGTCACCTCAATTCATTTTCTTCAACAGAGCTCATCACCATCTAAAATTCTCCCTGAATTTATATATTTAGTTAAAATATATTGTTAGTTTCTCTTTACTAGTAGATAGATTAAGGCACAGACCCTGACTATCTTGTTCTTTGTTACATTGCCCCCAGTGCTTAGAACAAGCCAGGCACAGAAGAAGTGTTCAATCAATTGAAGAATGAAGAAAGGAGGGAGAGAGGGAGGATTAAAACACCCAGTTGTCAGTGCTGATCTCTGACCCCAGCCTGGGTGTGAGTGTGCCCAGAGGGACACATTGGGCCAACCTATGCCAGCCTTCCCCATGAGAACTTGGGCTTTTGAAAAGTGTCGAACAGTGGTACCCTCTGATGGTGCTCCCTGAGAAAGGCCAGGCCTGCTGGCCTTGCTACCAGTACTACCCAGAACCATCCACAGGGACAGCCTACACTTTCATCGACTTCAATTTGCTTTTAATTTCTGATCATTAATATTCCTGGCACTTTTAAATAGAGGGCTATCATAAGAACTCTGCCCGTGAGCCTACAAAACAGAGTGAGAGGCCCCTCTGAATGAGTGTGTCCAGGGTTCCATGTCCTCCAAAGTTGGCAGGACTGATTCAGAGGAAAATAAGAAGTTTATTATGATTTAAAAAAGATAATTCAACAAAAATATATAAAACACTCATGTGGAAGCTAACTCATTCAATCCTCACATCCATGCCTTGAGGTTAATGTGATTCTCTTTTAACAGGTGGGAAGTTGAGGCTCAGAGAAGGCACTTGACTTGCCCAAAGTCACACAGGGACCAGTGGCAGAGCCTGGGCTCGAGGGCAGACCTCATCTCCCCCTGCCCCCAGCTGACACACACACAGATGATGGGACCTTGGGGCAGTGCTGGTGCTGAAAAGAAGGAGCCAAAGGAAGGCCCCCGCCAGCAGCACAGGAAATATCACCTTGATCTTCCCACGAGCGACGGCTTGGTTAAAGGTCACAGCAATGGCCACACGACCTTTCTGGTCTGAGTACAGGATCCTTGCCTGGGAGCCTACCACCTGTGGAGAGAAAGGTAGAAGGAGACACCTCCGTGATCTGATGATACATGGGAGAGACTTAGGCGATATGTCCTACCAGCAGCCAGATGGTTGCCTCCAGGAAGGTCCTGAAGAACTCACAAAGTATGTGGCAGCTCTAAAATTGGTAGGCCTGAAGCAAGCCCACACATCCACACACTGGGCAGCCACACCAACCCCTCACATGTCGACCTGCAATCTGCCTCTGAGACCCTGACTCGTCCATCTCCAGTGATGTTACCTATTATGAACATTACCCTGTTCAAGTCTTTCCAGTAATATTAACCACCTAATGCAGTTTTTTTGGAATTATTATTTTTTAATATATTTTATTGATTATGCTATTACAGTTGTCCCATTTCCCCCCCTTTATTCCCCTCCGCCCTGCACACCCCCTCCCACCAGCATTCCCCTTCTTTAGTTCATGTCTGTGGATCATATACGTAAGTTCTTTGGCTTCTACATTTCCTACACTATTCTTAACCTCCCCCTGTCTATCTTGTACCTACCATTTATGCTTCTTATTCCCTGTACCTTTTCCCCCTCTCTTCCTCTCCACTGATGATAACCCTCCATATGATCTCCATTTCTGTTATTCTGTTCCTATTTTAGTTGTTTGCTTAGTTTGTCTTTGTTTTTGTATTAGGCTCGGTTGTTAATAACTGAGTTTGTTGTCATTTTACTGTTCCTATTTTTGATCTTCTTTTTCTTAGATAAGTCCCTTTAACATTTAATATAATAAGGGCTTGGTGATGATGAACTCCTTCAACTTGACCTTATCTGGGAAGCATTTTCTCTGCCCTTCCATTCTAAATGATAGCTTGGCTAGATAGAGTAATCTTGGATGTAGGTCCTTGCATTTCATGACTTGGAATACTTCTTTCCAGCCCCTTCTTGCCTGTAAGATTTCTTTTGAGAAATCAGCTGACAGTTTTATGGGCACTCCTTTGTAGGTTACTGTCTCCTTTTCTCTTGCTGCTTTTAAGATTCTCTCTTTATCTTTCATCTTGAGTAATGTAATTCTGATGTGCCTTGCTGTGTTCCTCCTTGGGTCCTACTTCTTTGGGACTCTCTGAGCTTCTTGGACTCCCTGGAAGTCTATTTCCTTTGCCAGATTGGGGAAGTTCTCCTTCATCATTTTTTCAAATAAGTTTTCCATTTCTTTCTCTTCCTCTTCTTCATCTGGCACCCCTATGATTTGGATGTTGGAATGTTTAAAGATGTCCTGGAGGCTCCTAAGCCTCTCCTCATATTTTTTTTGAATTCTTGTTTCTTCATCCTCATCTGGCTGATTGTTTCTTTCTTCCTTCTGATCCACACCATTGATTTGAGTCCCAGTTTCCTTTCCATCTCTGTTGGTTCCCTGTACATTTTCCTTTATTTCACGTAGCATAGCCTTCATTTGTTCATCTAATTTGCTACCATATTCAGCCAATTCTGTGAGAATCCTGATTACCAGTGTTTTGAACTGTGCATCTGATAGTTTAGCTGTCTCTTCATCGCTTAGTTGTATTTTTTCTGGAGCTTTGATCTGTTCTTTCATTTGGGCCATTGTTTTTGACTTGGCGAGCCTGTTACATAGTAAGGGGCGGAGCCTTAGGTGTTTGCCAGGGTGGGGCAACCCATGTAGCTGCATTGTGACGCTGTTTGCGGGGGAGGGGTCCTAGAAGGAACAATGCCACTTACTCAGCTCTCCGCCAGTTTTCAGTCACTTCCTCGCTACCCACAATCAAATTGGGCCCTTCTGGTGCTGATTCCTGGGTGGGTGGGCTTGTGTACGTTCTAGGCCCTGTGGGTCTCTCCAATGAACTATTTGGTGAGGCTGGGAGTTCCTCCTGCTGCCGCCTCCGCAACCCCCACAGATGTTTTCAGTCAGAGGTTTGAGGCTTTATTACCCTGGGTTGTGGGGTCTGTCTCACTCCCCACTTGTTCCTCCCAGTTTATCTGCATGTGGGTGTGGGACCGCCTAGTCTGCCAGCTGCCAGCCACAGCCGCAGCCTTGCCGAGAGTCCTCTCCACCTGGCTGCCCATCTCCACCCTTCCTACTGGTCTGGACGAATGTTTCTTTTTTAACTCCTTAGTTGTCAGACTTCTATACAGTTCGATTTTCTGTCAGTTCTGGTTGTTTTTGTTTTTATATTTGTTGTTGTCCTACTTTTGGTTGTGCGAGGGGGCACAGTAGTCTACCTACGCCTCCATCTTGGCCAGTAGTCCCTAATGCAGTTTTGACTATACCTGGCACAACTCTAAGAACTTTACATAGGCACTCATTTGTGAGTTATGAGGAACACACTATTGTCCTAATTGTAGGCTCTATTTTATAGATGAGGAAACTGAGGCCCAGAGAAATGAGCAGCCTGCCCTGGTCATCCAGCCTGTAGGTGGCATGGCTGAGTACCTACACACTCAACCACAAGGATGCAGCACCTCTGGAGAGAAGGGAATGGGGAACTGTTCTTTTAAGGCACAGAGTTTTAGTTTGGGGTGATAAAAAAGTCCTGGAGGTGATGATGGTGATGATGATTGCACAACAATGTGAATGTACATAATGCCACTGAGTTGTACCTTAAAAATGGCTGAAATGGTAAAATTTATGTTAATGCATATTTTACCAGAATTGAAAAAAACATCATCTGAAACCAGATGTTTGTAATGTTGATGCTGAGAAACCCTGGATTCTTCAGAGGATGAAGGTGTTTCCCTCAGCTGTTTGGCCAACCTGTCCAGGAATGGGGTGAAAGGTTGGAGGGGCCAGTGATGGGTTAACCTTGCACCTGCCCATGAGCCTAAAATGCAGAGCTCGGTCTTGGCTGTTCCGTTTGCAGACGATTAGCTTCTTCCTTCCTCTTGACTTTCTATCCAATGACCTTACTTTAATCACATCAGTTACCTTAAATCCTTATGGGGGAAAGTGTACTATAAATAAAATAAAAATATAAACAGCCAATAGCCTTGGACATCTCAGACTCTGGCTGGTCACAGAGACTCTTCTTGGCATCAGGGGTTTTGTGGCCAAAACATGCATACAAAACACTGGGCAAGGAGACAGCAGTTTGGATGGACATTGTTGGACCACAGTAACACTGGAAAGGGAGCAGTGTTCCTCCTGGTCATTTAATCCCCAGGCCAAGGACCCACTAGTCAGATGTGGTGGAAGTGTCTGGCCACTGGGGGCTGTGGCCAAAGGCATGTGAACAAAATATCCACTTTTTATTTTGTCCTTGGTACACAAAACCTGCTCTCCACATGAGGGCTTATGCATTGGCTGGTCTCTCTGCCTCCCCTGACTATCACATGGCTGCTTCCTCATTCTCCAACTCCCTGCATTTAGATCTGAACTCACAAGGCAACTCCTCAGAGATACTTTTCTGATCCATCAGTATAAAGTAGTTCCCACCCCACATCACATTAATTTTCACTCTCACCTGAGCACAGTCACAGTCACAGAAGCAAAGCCAGGGCAACCCTGGCCCTGTTGGTGCCTCATGCACTGACTGCCATAGAGGGCCCGCCCCAAGCACTCCACCACAGCCAGGTGCACTTATCATCACCAGCATCTCCACTGTATGGATGAGACTTGAGGTTCAGAGAGGCTGAGCTACTCACCCAAGTCACACAGCTGAGAAGCCAGGAGGCCTGCCTGTTGGGCCCTTCAGGGGCTGCCTCTCAAGAGAACTCTTTGTAGAGTAACTGAGTGAAGAGTGACTTGATTGGCCCTGGTCACTGTCCCAAGGCCACCTTTTGAAGGGCTTTCAATTTCTCTACCCAGCGGCCCCCTGAGATGAGGTAGGTGCTGACTCTAGTGGGTCTGCCACTTACTCAGTCTCATGGGGTATGTTGGCACCCCCTTGGATCTCTTGTCTACTGATCAGGCAGGCAGTCTCATGGCTCACCCCTACCCCCTACCAAGCTAAGCCCTCACCAGCTGGTGCTTGGCAGCCTCCCGGATCCAGTGAATGTTGTCTTCATATTGCATCTTCACAGCTGGGTTCACTGCAGAGAGAGAAGACGAGGGATGTCACAGGCACCAGGAGCTCCCGATCTGAGGTGACGTGCAGACCTTCCCTCTCTCAGGCTGCTTGGCACAGGCACCTGTTCTTCACTCATCACTGGAGCTCAGACTTGGGGTCAAGGAGACTCTCTCCCCAGCACCACACTAGGCCATCTGATTTTTGGAACCAGCAATGCCAATAGTCATGTGAATTAATGCACCGAAGTGTGCAGCCCACTGTCTAATATATTCATTTCCTCAACAAATATCGGTTGAGTGCCATGCCAGGCACTGGGAACAGATTGATGTGGACTGTGAAGAAAATAAGAGTGTGGTGAAGTAGTCACTAGATTGGTTGGTCAGGAGGGCCAAAGTTCTCTCTGGGGAGGTAATGGTCAGGCTATGTCCTAAATGCTAAGGAGAAACCAGCTATTGTACATAAAGATTTGAGGAAAGAGCACACTAGGCAGAGGGAACTGCAAAAGCAAAGGCCCCGAGAAGAAGCTTGCCCATTCAAGTAAAACAGGCCAGTTGGCAAAAGTATGGAGGGTATGCAGAGGAGGGTGGTAGCCCTGGAGCTTGAGTGCCACTCCTACTAGCTCATGAGAGCAGATGGTTAAATCTTCGGGAATTGTGTGAGCCAGTGGTTAACACAGACATCATTAAATTTCAATTAAATGAACTCACACTTTTAAAAAGACTATTAAAAAGTAAAAAAAAAATAAAAAATAAAAAAGTAATTAATTAAAAAATTAAAAAATAAATAAAATAAAAAGACTATTAAAATTATGATAATGCTCATAAGTCATTACTACTTAATTTACTACCATTTAGGAGGATCTCAAGGTTATCTGCCTAGTGGAAATACTGCTACTGTTGCAACTGGAGCCCTGCTTGAAATAAGCAACCCTGAGAGTATTCAGACCTTGGCCATCAACAGATGCAACAGCTCAGGCCTTCTTGCTGCAGGGCTGGTTGTTGAACACCTGTCAGCCACCTACTGAGGGCTGTGCAGTTGTTCTAACACCAAGAGGCCTCAGGAGGCTTCTGACAAGATTTCTGGGAGAAAGCCCCTGCTTCCCCTTTTTCCCTCTTGAGGCCCCACCCCCCTGCCTAGCTCCTCCCATATAGGTGGCCCCACCCACCCTCAGCCTGGTTCCAGCCCTGGATACCTGTAACCCAGGTTCCATCCATCCCCTTGAACCCAGATATGGATAGCGGGATAAAAATGGACCCTGGGGGTTTAAAACAAGCAGCAAAGACTGAACAACCCACACAGGAAACCGCTTGGAGAGAAGGCCATCTCTGGATCTGTAGAAAAGCTGTAGAGAATTGAGGGTAGGAACTCTGACAGCTGAATAAGTTTCATAAAATAACTGCCTTCTCTTCTTCAGATCATAAATGACACATTAAATCCACTACACAAGAAGGGACTGTGGTTAAACAATCTACCCCATCCATGTGAAAAGGCAGAACCATGGCTCCATATCAGAAAAACCATAGATTGACTGGGAGGCTCTGACATGAAATGCAGAGTGGGCCTGGTAGATGTGGGAAGCCAAAGGCTCCGAAGAGGCACAGAAGGCAGCTACAAAGAATCCGAAGCACTGTTGACAGGCACTAACTGGAGGCTGGGTACCCATTTGCCCACAAGGGCCAGGCAGGAAATGAGGAGAGTGGGTGGTAGAAGGGCTGCCCTGCACTACCAAGCAGACAGTCTTATTATTGGACATTTTCAGGGCCACCTACCCTTGAGTATCTCCAACCTGACAGCCTTACCTCCACCAGCAATGGCCTCCTCCAGCACAGACGTGGCCAGTTGATCAGTGACTGCCAGGTCCTGAGGGTCCCCAGATGTGCAAACCCAGCGAAAAGGCCCGAATCCCTGGGAGAATATATCCCTACAAGAACAAAGTGCCTAGTCACCTTCTCAAGCTGCCTGCATCCACTGGCTGGACCATGATCCAAGGAGGGGAAGCCAGCATATGTTCCAGAACTAAGAAGGGGGTGAAGGCTGTGTGTGAGCTAGGGTGTGTTTTGGGGGGTATTACGTGTGAGAATGTGTAATAAATTGGGGGAGGTGGCTTCAATGTCCAGAACTGTTGGAAGCCCCTAAGTCACTAATTGGACAGGAAGTTTCAGTCAGAGGCCCTGCCTCTAGTTCCCTTCCACCCTCTCAGCAACGACCACCCCTCCTCTCTCCCCTTCAGTTCAGTTCCTCTCCCTCCTCCTCCACCTTCTTCCCCTTCTGCCCTCTCCCTTCAGCCCCCTCCTTCCTCCTCCACCACCAGACTCCCCTTCGGTTCTCAGTACCCTCCCTCTCCTCCCCCACTACCTCTGATTTCCTCCTTCATTTTCCTCTACCCTCCTACTTCTCTTTCCTCCACCCCCTCCTTACCCCTCAGTCCTCATTTGTCCCCTCTCATCCTCCCCTCTCAGAGCTGCAGGGGCAGGGAGCTGGGACACAGACAAGCATAAATTCCTTAAGCTGTTGTTATTGACAATGCACCAATCAAAACTAAATAGGTGGGAGAAGTAGTAAATGTGGGGACTTGACCAAATTTGCCTTAGGTAAACTGACCTTCCTATGTGAACTCCATGCACCAAGAGGCAGCAGCCTATTCCTTCCCTGGGCTCCCACACTAACCCAGTCCTCTACCCTCCTGCTTCCCTCCTCAGAGGGGCCAGTGGCCCAGCCCACTCTGGCTCTGCCTCCATCCACAGTGAACCTGCAAAGGAGATGTTTGCCTTCTTGCCTCCTTCCCTCTCTGGTTCCATCTTGCCACACCAGGGGCTGGGACTCTTCCAAAAACATCCTGAGACCTTGCCTCCCCTGCCCCTGTATTGCTTGAGCTCAAACTCCTGGCCTTAGCCTTCAAGCCTCTACCCTCAGCCAGTCTCCCTCTGGGTACATCCCACTCCTCCTTACTTGTCCTGGGCCACTGGCCTCCCCAGACCTACCTGGCATAGCCAGGTAGATACAGGGGCTACAGGGAAAAGCAGGTCTTGGCCTCCATGGATCAAACCATCAGTCACCCACTTGGGCCCACAGCAATGGCTATGGGATGGACAGCATTTAGGGTTGTGGGTACTGAACACTGAGGAGTTCACCAGAAAGTAATCTCAGCTCCAGGCCCCTGAAGCCTCCTTGTCCTCTTATTAAAGCCCTGTACAAGGTCTTTCATGATTTCAGTTTCTCTTCTCCAGCATTTTGTGGTGGAAGCCCATGACCTGGTGTGGTCACCACTCTGTGGCCTCACAGCAGTGATCAGAGGAGGGGCTTTTCTGACCTGAATGTCCAGGACCCAGACACTGAAAGGGGGCTCATCACTTACCCCATAATGTGCTGGACATACGAGGGGTAGCAGAACTCAGTCCTTTTGGCACCTTTCTTTTCCACATCAGCTCCTGTGGACAGAGCACCCACACAGTTTCACCTGGAGTGGCCAAAGGCTGGCAGGTCCCACTCAAGGTGAGGACATACACCACCATCCAGATGACAATTTAAACACAGCCCAGGGAAAGACTGTGGAAGTGCTCTGTTCAGATAGTGAATCATCGCCAGGTGTCTTTGCAGGTAGAAGAAGAGAAAGTAAGTACAGGCTGGAGCCCATAAGCTCTTGGTATGGAGCAGGGCAGCATGTACACATGCCTGTGTCTGCTGCAGGCGTATCCAGACAGGCACCACAGAGCCTGCAGACTCTGAGGTAGGGGGTCAGTTGGTGCCAGAGATGGGGCTGGGAGGGAGACTTTTCACTGAATATCTTTTGTATCTTCCAAACTTTACAATCTTTACAATAGGTGAATGAATCACCTATTTTACAGAAAGAAGTTTCCTTCACAAAAAAAGTAAAGCTGCATTTTTTGCAATGGAACTTGTACATAAGCATTATGCCCACTCTCTTTATGGTGCTTTATATTTTTAAGGCAAATGAAGAAACAGACCAGAGAGGTCAAGCTGGAAGGACCAGCTTCCAGGAGGCCAGGCAGAGGCACAGTGAAACCTACATGCCCTGGTCCCTGCCTGCCCCAGGTCCCTTCCAGGACAGCTCTGGCTGGGGGTAGTGTGCCTGCTGCAAGCCCAGGGAGGATGGGCCCCTCAGCAAGCCACCCTTCTCTCACCTGCTCTCTGGGCTTCCAAGAGGAAAGCATTGCCATAGTCCCAGAAGAAGAAGTTCTCCTTGGCCAGTCGGTTGATGGCTGAGACTTGCCTCCTCAGGCTGCAATGGGGCAGCAATCAGCTTTCAGTTCCAGGCACTGGTAAGACTCTGAAATGGGCCCTCTCTGCCCCATCACTGTCATCCCCAGCCTCACCCCATGGAGATCAGCCATCTCTGCTGACTTCCATCCAATCTGACAGAGAAGACAGAGACTCAGAGAGGTTAAGGGTCCTAGCTAAGGCCACATAGCTGGTCACTGGAAAACCAGGCAGAGGCCATGGCTGCTCAGTCCAAGCTCCTTCCAGTGTACAGCCCTCTCACCCTATGCCCCTCCCTCATACCCCGAGCAGCCCTGGGACCTATATCACCTTTCCTGGACCAGGCCCTTGAATGTGACAGGATCAGAAGCCATGAGGCTCTGGGCCTCTGCAAAGCCAAGCTGCACAGGATAATAGCCACCATTGAATGGGTTGTGGCAGGATGTCTGGTCCGACCCCAGGTCCACCAAGAGCTCCCCTGTCACGTCCAATTCATGGACCAGGCGCTCCCTGGAGAAGATATAATATAGTCAGTACAGAGTAGCAGCTGCCCAGGGCAGGAGCAGGAAGCATCTGGGGCCCGAGTTTAGGGCCTAGCTTGGAGGGGATTGTAGCACATTTTCCAGCCCACATGTCCAGTAGCCAGAGACTGAGGCTAATCCTACACACCTCCTCATACCCCTCTCTCTGCAAAGAACACCTGCGGGAAAGCTGCTGTGAGCTCAGGCCAAGATACAGGCCACAAAACCTGGAAGCAGAGCCTCAAGTCAACACTGGAAACTGTGTTCCAGGAGTACCTGGCCACCACTGGGAGGAACTTGCCTGGGGGGAAAGGTTCACCCGGGGTCCCCAAGGCTGCTGACTCCCATCCCTGTACTTACCAAAGATCCACCACATTGCCATGGTAACCAAGGCTGAGCACCTCCTTTTTTTCCCTTGCTTCCCTAGAGGGCAAAAGAGCAGAACAAATGGCTCCATCGCACCTGTCCACAGCTGTCAACACTGGCCAACACCCAGGGGACACCAGATGACTAGAATGCAGAAGACCCAAGAGGCCACCAAAAGTGTCATGTGAAAGTATAGAGCCTGAGATTCAGTGACCTATGAGGTGTGTCCTTTGAGGACCTAGACCGTAAGAGAAACGGTAGACTTCAATACCCTACACAGGAGAACTGAGGTGACAATGGTGATAACCCTTCCTGAGGCAATACTTAGAATTAGGGCTATTGCTATTAGAACTCTAATAAGGACCACCTTAGACCAACTCACTCAAGATGATCCTCAAATCATAAAAATCACTAAAGGTGATTCCACATTGGAAAAATAAAAGTACAAAAAAAGAAAGTATTTTGGAGAACAGAAAAGTTGAATATATAAAGACTCTCACAGATATGAAAGGTATCAAAAAGCGCCAATAAGTGGGGCAATGTGGCACCCACTCAAAGATGCAGATCAACGGAAGTCCTTGCTTAGCAGAGAGATGCCAGTAGGGGCCAGACATGCTCCCCTCTCTCGGGCACACCAGGATAACAAAACAGGAAAAGGATACATGGTCGCAGAACATTGAGGGACGTTGGAGAAGGAGGACTGTATTACAGCCTAAGGGCAAGAACGGCTACTGTGAGTACCTTAGGAATAACTCCATTCCCATCTGTGTCTTCTGCAGCTCAGGGAGCAGAAATGTGGTGAGACAGGCTGTTAAAGGCAGTTTGTTAAACTGATGTGAAATGATTGTGTGTGTGTCAGTAGAAGTTAAGGAATTAAGCTGCCCCAAACTTTGTGTGAGTGAAAAGAAAGAGAAGGCAAATGGAAGAGGAATATTTAGATATGGCAAGAATATCCGAGTGGTTGGAAGTACGCAAGTGTGTGTGTCAGAGTGTACAAGTCTTCAGGATGCTAGCTAGCATTGACAGGGACAGTAGTCAAATCAGGCAAGAGCCCTTAGTGGCACAGTAAGAGTCTGGAATTTTTCCTATAATTAATGGAGAGTTAGTTATCTGAGAGTCTTACATAAGGATACAATGTAGTCAAAATAATATTTTAGAAAGATCTATGTCAAATACTATCCCATCTTCAGAACAGGAATGTTTCTCAAAATCTGTGTGTACTTAAACATTTTAATACAAGCCACCTTTGATTAGAATATTGTAGCTGGGGTGGAGAGCCGTGGTGCTGATGTGTCCTCCCCACACAGGCTCAGTACTGCAAAGCAAATGAGCTGAGAGGATGCTTTCAAAATGGCATTTGAGTGGAAGCCCTAGGGCAGTCCCCTTCTATCCCATTCCTGATAAAGTACCTCAGAAGACATCAAGCAGGAGGGGAAAAGCTACCCCTGATACCACACAAGCAATTACAATGAAGAGGAAAATCAACTTACATTGAACCTGATGAAGTCACCCTGAGGGAAAGCTCCATCGTTCAAAGGTTCATGTTTCCCCAGTAGATTCAGTGAGCATCTACTACGTGCAAGGCTCTGGGCTAAGCACTGAGGTCACAATAGTGAGAAACACAGACACATTCTTTGCAAAACTATGGCTGAATAGCCCTGACTGGTGTGGCTCAGTTGATTGGGCATTGTCCCACAAAGCAAAAGGTCGCTGGTTTGATCCCTAGTCAGGGCACATGCCTGGATTCTGAGTTCAGTCCCGAGTTGAGGTATGTATGAGAAGCAACCAATCAGTGTTTATCTCTCATACCAGTGTTTCTCTCCCTGTCTTTTTCCCTCCCTTCCCCTCTCTCTAAAAATAAATAAAATCTTTAAAAAAAACTATGGCTCAGTACTGGGGGGAAAGCAAGAGGACAATTGAAAATCTGTTAGAATCAAGTGTCTGACCACCAAAGCACACAAACCCAGGGGTTTCCCTCATATCAGCAAGAAATAGATATTATAAGACCCTTCGTGCTGTACTGTCTCTGAGTGTTAACTTAGTGTGGTGGCCATCTGTGGCCAGGTGTCAGGCATTGAACAGGCCTATGCTGAGCAACCCAGACTCTGGGCCCCTTCCCATAGTCTCTCTAGTTTCAATGCTCACTTATCAGATGTTGTACCTGAGTCTTTCAATGCACTGGTCCAAGTTGTTGGTCACTTCCATCAGCCAACCTTGCTGGTGGCGTTTCATGAGGGCTGCTTTATCCACCTGTGACCAAGAAACATATCATCCCAGGGTGTGTCACCCTCCACTAGGTAGGTGCCATACTCCATATAAATCACCCACTTTTATTTCTTTTTTTTTCAGTGACATTAACCATAGCATTTTAATTCCTCCCCCACGACTCCCCTCTGCCCCACCCATCCTCACCTCTCGCCCTCAATCCTAGCCCCCTTTGGCATGGTCCATGTGTCCTTTATACATGTTCCTTGATGATCCTTCTGTTTTTCCTCCATTATCCCTTCCCTCCTCTCCTCTGGTTACTGTCATTTTGTTATGTATTTCAATGTCTTCGGCTATATTTTGCTTGCTTGTTTTGTTGATTAGGTTCCACGTATAGGTGAGATCATATGGTATTTGTCTTTCACCGCCTGGCTTATTTCACTTAGTATTATGCTCTCCAGTTCCATCCATGCTGTTGTGAGGGGTAGGAGCTCCTCCTTTCTCTCTGTTGCGTAGTATCCCACTGTGTAAATGTACCATAGTTTTTTGATCCACTCATTTACTGATGGGCACCTAGGCTGCTTCTAGCACTTGGCTTTTGTAAATTGTCTGCTATGAACATTGGGGTGCATAGGTTCTTTGGGATTGGTGTTTCAGGGCTTTTAGGGTATAATCCTAGCAGTGGAATTGCCAGGTCAAAAGGCAGTTCCATTTTTAGTTTTCTAAGGAAATTCCATACTGTTTTCCATAGTGGCTGCACCAGTCTGCATTCCCACCAACAGTGTAGTATGATTCCCTTTCCTCCACAACCTCACCAGTACTTTCTATTTGTTGAATTATTTATGATGGCCATTCTGATTGGTGTGAAGTGGTATCTCATTGTGGTTTTAATTTGCATCTCTCTGATGACTAGTGATGCTGAGCATCCTTTCATATGTCTCTAGGCCCTCTGTATGTCCTCTTGGGAGAAGTATCTCTCCATGTCCTTTACCTATTTTTTAATTGGGTTGTTTGTCTTCTTGGAGTGGAGTTGTGTGAGTTCTTTATATATTTTGGAGATCAAACCCTTGTCCGAGGTATCATTGGCAAATATATTTTCCCATACAGTTTGTTCCCTTTTTATTTTTCTGATGTTTTTTAGCTGTGCAGAAGCTTTTTATTTCGATGAAGTCCCATTTGTTTCTTATTTCCTTTATGCCCCTTACTCTAGAGTACATATCAGTGAAAATACTGCCATGTGGAATATTTGAGATTTTACTGCCTATGTTCTCCTCTAGGACTTTTATGGTATCATGACTCATATTTAAGTCTTTTATCCATCTTGAGTTTATTTTTGTGTATGGTGTTAGTTGGTGGTTGAGTTTCATTTATTTGCATGTAGTTGTCTAGATCTCACAATATCATTTGTTGAAGAGGCTATTTTTACTCCATTTTATGCTTGTGCCCCCTTTCTTGATTATTAATTGACCATAGAGACTTGGGTTTATTTCTGGGCTTTTTATTCTCTTCCATTGATCTATGTATGTGTTCTTATGCCAGTACCATCCTGTTTTGATTACCATGGTCTTGTAATATAATTTGATGTTAGGTAATGTGATCCCTCTTGCTTTGTCCTTCTTTCTCAAAATTGCTGCAGCTATCATTGGTATTTTAATAGGAATTGCATTGAATCTGTACATTGCTTTGGATAGTATAGACATTTTGATAATGTTAATTCTTCCAATTTGTGAACACGGTATATGCTTCTATTTGTTTGTGTCTTTCTTAATTTCTTTCTTCAGTGTTGTGTAGTTTTCCGAGTACAGGTCTTTTACCTACTTCGTTAGGTTTATTCCTGGGTACTTTATTTTTCTTGTTGCTATATCAAATGGGTTTTTTTCCTTAATTTCTGATTCTGATATTTTGTTGTTGGTGTATAAAAACGCCTTCAATTTCTGAAAATTGATTTTGTGTCCTGCTGTATTGCCAAATTCACTTATTAGGTCAAGTAGTTTTTTGGTGGAATTTATAGGGTTTTCTGTGTACACTATCATGTCATCTGCAAACAATGACAGTTTTACATACTCCTTTCCAATTTGAATGCCTTTAATTTCTTTTTCTTGCCTGACAGCTGTTGCTAGGACTTCCAATACTATGTTGAATAGAAGTGGTGAGAGCAGACATCCTTGTCTTGTTCCTGATCTTAGTGGGAGAGCTTTTAGTTTTTGCCCATTGAGTATGATGTTGGTTATAGGTTTCTCATAGATGACCTTTATTATGTTGAGGAATATTCCCTCTACCACCACTTTGCTGAGTGTTTTTATTATAAATAGGTGCTGTATCTTATCAAATGCTTTTTCTGCATCTATTGGTATGATCATGTGATTTTTGTCCTTCCATTTGTTTATGCGATATACTACTTTTATTGATTTGCGAATATTGTGCCATCCTGTATCCCTGGGATGAATTCCACTTAATCATATTGTATATTTTTAGTGTATTGCTGGATGCGGCTTACCAGTATTTTGTTGAGGATTTTAATGTCTATGTTCATCAGTGATATTGGCCTGAAGTTTTCTTTCTTTGTTGTGTCTTTATCTGGTTTTGGGATTAGGATGATGTTGGCTTCATAAAAAGAGTTTAGAAGTCTTCCATCTTCTTGGATTTTTTGGAATAGTCTGTGAAGGATAGGGGTTAGCTCTTCCTTAAATGTTTTATAAAATTCTCCTGTGAAAGCATTAAGTCCAGAGCTTTTGTGTGCTAGGAGTTTTTTTATTACTGCTTTGTTTTTACCGTCTGTAATCAGTCTATTCAGGCTTCGTGCTTCTTCTCCATTCAGTTTTGGAAGATTATATTTTTCTAGAAATTTGTCCATTTCACCCAGGTTTTCAAAAATCTTGGCATATAGTTTTTTGTAGTAATTTCTTACAATTGTATTTCTGTGGTATCAGTTATAATCTCTCCTCTTTCATTTCTGATTGTGTTTTTTGAGGTCTTTCTCTTTCTTTCTTGATAAGTCTGCTTAAAGGCTTGTCGATTTTGCTTATCTTTTCAAAGAACCAGCTCCTGGATTTACTGATCCTTTTAGTCGTTCTTTTAGTTTCTATGTCCCTTAATTCAGCTCTGATCTTGGTTATTTCCTTCCTTCTACTTGCTCTGGGTTGTCTTTGTTGTTGTTCTTCGAGTTCTTGTAGTTGTAGGGTTAGGTTGTTTATTTGAAATGTTTCTATTTTTTTTAGGTAGGCCTATATCACTATGAACTTCCCTCTCAGGACTGCCTTCGCTGTGTCTCGTAAGTTTTGGGTTGTTGTGAGTTCATTTTCATTTGTTTCCAGAAACTTCTTGATTTCTTCCTTGATCTCATTATTAATCCATTCATTGTTTAATAGCATGTTATTCAATTTCCATGAAAATGAGTGTTTTGTGTTTTTTCCTTGAGTTTGGTTTCTAGTTTCAGGCCCTTGTGGTCTGAAAAGATGCTTTCTATGATTTCAATTTTCTTGAATTTGTTGAGTCTTGTTTTGTGTCCTATCATGTGGTCTATCTTTGAAAATGTTCCATGTACATTTGAAAAGAATGTATTTTGCTTCTTTAGGATGAAAGGTTCTATATGTATCAGTTAAAGCCATTTGTCCTAGGGCATTGTTCAATGATGCAATATCCTTGTTGATATTTAATTTGGAAGATCTATCCATTTTTGACAGTAGGGTGTTAAAATCCCCTAGTGTAAGTGTGCTGCTGTCTCTATCTTTCTTGAAGTCCTCCAAGATATTCCTTATATATTTGGGTGCTCCTGCATTGGGTGCATATATGTTTATAATGTTTATGTCTTCGTGGATTCTTCCCTTGAGTATTAAGAAGTGTACTTCTGGGTCTCTTTTTATGGCCTTTGTTTTGAAGTCTATTTTGTTAGATATAAGTATTGCTACCCCAGTTTTTTATTCCTATTCATTTGCTTGGAGCATTTTTTCCCCAACCCTTCAATTTCAGTCGGTGTAGGCTTTTTGTTATGAGGTGGGTCTCTTGTAGGCAGCATAAGTGCAGGTCATGTTTTCTTATCCATTCGGCTACTCTATGTGTTTTGATTGGAGCATTTAATCCATTTACATTTAAGGTTATTATTGATAGGTACTTATTCATTGCTATTTTACCTCTTTTGTACCTGTCTTCCTCTCTCTCTCACTATATTTCTTCTTCTTAAAGTATTCCCTTTAGCATATCTCGCAGTGTGGTCTGGCGGAGGTGTATTCTTTTTCCCTCTTTTGTCTAGGAAACTCCTTATTTCACCGTCCATTTTAACTGAGAGCTTTGCTGGGTAGAGTAGTCTTGGTTGTAGGCCTTTGCTTTTCATTAGTTGGAATATTTCTTGCTATTCCCTCTGGCTTGTAGTGTTTCCATTGAGAAGTCAGCTGGTAGCCTTATCGCATGTTTCTCCCTTGCTGCCTTTAAGATTCTCTCTTTGTCTTTGAATTTTGCCATTTTAATTATGATGTGTCTTGCAGTGGGCCTCTTTGGGTTCCTCTTGACTTGGATGCTCTGTGCTTCCTGGATTTGTGTGACTTTTTTCTCTCATCACATTAGAGAAGTTTTCCATCATTACTTTTTCAAACAGGTTTTCTATCACTTGCTCCTGTTCTTCTCCTTCTGGTATTCCTATTATATGGATATTATTCCATTTCATGTTACCCTGTAGTTCCTGTAACCCATCTTCTTTCTTTTTGAGTCTTTTTTACTTTTCTTGCTCTTTCTTTTTTCTACCTTGTCCTCCAGCTTGCTGATTTGATCCTTTGCTTCATCTAGCCTGATTTTGATTCCTTCTACTGTTCTTCAATTCAGAGATTATATTTTTCATTTCCTCTTGGATCTTGTTGAAAGTTTCTATTTTCTTCTTTATGCTGATATAGTTTGCAGTAAGTTCCTCAGAGTTTCCCTGTAGTTTTTGGTAATTCTCACTGAGCTCATTGAGCTTTCTTACAACCATTGTTTTGAACTCAATATCTGATAGCTGACTTGCCTCTATTTAATTTAGCATTGTTTCTGAGGATTCCTCCTTTCCTTTCAATTGGGGGCTGTTTCTTTTTCTTTCCATTATTTGTGAGACTCTTCTTGATTGCTTCTGCTACTTAAATTGATCTGTTTTGACTCCCTGAGTTTATAGTGTGAACTTCTACAGTAGGAGGCCTATGAGATTCAATGGTGCAGTCTCCTTCATCTCTTAGACTTGATGCTTTTGGGATAACCTTCATGCCATTTATGTTGGCTC
Organism: Macrotus californicus; assembly: GCA_007922815.1. Taxonomy (NCBI): domain Eukaryota; kingdom Metazoa; phylum Chordata; class Mammalia; order Chiroptera; family Phyllostomidae; genus Macrotus; species Macrotus californicus. The sequence continues at coordinate 18,965 of VMDR010018448.1, forward strand.
TCTGGATGTCATTGAGTTTTGACTGTTGTTGGGTCCTTCTTTGGTGGGTCCTTCCCTCCACCTAGTTGACTGAGGGTCACTTGGCCAACCACATCTTGTATGCTGTTTTGCAGGTGCTGCCAGAACAAAACCACAAAGCCCAGGAAACAAACCCACATCTGCAAAAATAACTACCCTGCCCCTACAATCTCACTATCAACAATAAAT
>VMDR010018449.1:0-19201 GCA_007922815.1 Macrotus californicus
TTTTTTAAGTTTTAGTCTGAATTTTTCCCTTAGGGATATTAAAACTACCCTGATGCTTGGAAAGCTGTGGTGATTTAGTAAGCACATAAATCCAAGCTTAATATAAACCAAGAGTGTCTAAAGCATTATGGATTTTATTCTAAGACGACAGCATGTCCTCCCAAACACCTCCCTGCCACCAAGTGAAGGACAGCCTGACCTGTGTGGATTAAAGATGGTGATGCTGAGCTTCCAACTTTGCTCATAAAACTCTAAGTGAAGTTCGGGTAACATGATGCAACACTGACAAAATTAGATGCCATTTCTGATCGCATTGCAGAAGCTGAGCAAGACGCTCCAGATACTCTGCGCAGGTTGCAATAGTACAGGATGCAGAGGTAACATATAAGCAAGGAGAAACCTACTGATTTTAATTTAGTGGAATAAGTAATTGTGAGAAAGACACCAAAACCCAAACCAGACAATGGCTCAGTTAGTTGGAGGAGGGGAACAAGTACAATCAGGGTGATTTTATATAGTTCACTTTTTTTACATAAACAAAATCTGATGTGTGAGAATGTCAGTGCTGATAGGCTGTTTCTATAGTAATATCCTAATAGCTTGGAGACCTCCTGGGGAAATTATTTCTCTCTCGGCTCTGTCTGGTGGTATGTGAAACGAATCACCTCCAAAATAAAGCACTGGGAAAAGCACAAAATGTAAGAGCAGAGAGAAGAAATGTGTTACACACGTATCTGGCTACCTCCTGAACCCAAGGGAGAACTAGAAAATTGAGCACAGCTTTTCACAGCAGCTTTTGCCCACTGGTTTGAACAGAAGATGAAAACAAAAACAAAAACCCTCCCCTCTTTCTTTTTTTGCTGTTAGTGAATTTGAGACAAGGACAAACACTCTCAACAAGAGCAGAGAAGAGAAAGCTATTGTAATAGGTGATTAATTACGAAAAGCCCTTTTTCCTTCTCTTAGCCTCCCCTTCTAGGTTAGAGCTTGAAGTGTTTTTGTTTGTTCAGAGCTCTTTTTTCATAAAGTTTAATAATTGTTTTAAGGAGAATAACTTCTAAATCTCATATAAGTTAATAGAGACAATATTAATATATAATATCCCCCATTGTCACTTCCATTAACTGCATTCCATTTGTGTCCTTCGGTTTAATTAAATCCGAACACCGCTAGCAACAAAGCTGTTCTTGCATTATGGTGAGGGGGATGCCCCTCCACCAAAAGATAGTTTATTTTGTGTTTAAATTTAATTAAAGCCAACTCCTGCTTCCTTCTGCCTGAAACACCCAGAATTTCCAGAATAATCACTGATTTGAACTCAAGAGGAAGCCTAGAGACAGTGCAGAATTGGGGGTAAAGTTGGGACATGGTTTTCCTTTAAGTCAGGATCAGGAATGTCTTTCTGCTTTTCCAATAATCTGGTGAACGAGACAATGTCTAGCACAGATTTCCTAGTGGTAAGGTTATAGCAGAGACACAAGAAGTCTTTGATAGAAATGGTTTAGACAACACTAGGTATAAGTGTAAGCTTGCAGCTGATGGTGTAATGAAAAACTGCAAGCAGTATAGAAAAATTGCAAAAAAAATTTGTTTTAATTACTTTGAAAATGCAAATATGGTCCTTATCAGTTGGCAGAAGGGACTATTCTGTCTGGGAGAGAAGGGGCCACTTTAGCCAACACACTGCACTTTTCTTCTTTTTGCTCCTGAACAGAATGCACATGAATATGTTAACAGCATGGGAGCAAGCTAACAATGTCATTATCCACGGGAGTGTGAAAAGTGTATGAAAACTCTTCAAGTCACTGAGGAAATTCAGGTCAACGCAAGATTACAAATCACTCTGGCCTCCCCAACAGCCAGAGCATAAGCATCTTTGCACTAATCATCAAGGCAGAGAAATAGAGCCCTAATATCAAGTACAACCTATACATATAAACTCAAAATAAGATTCACAGGAAAGAGTTCGTGGCAACAGCTTAGACTGTCACAAAGTAGGAAAGCCAGCTACTGCTTCCTTGCATGTAAGCCACGAGACAAGAAAATCAAACTAAATAGATTTTATAAAATCCCCAAATGAAAGCTTGTATTCCTTTCTTTAGGAAAGGCAAAGAAATAAGCCATTGCCTTTCTTTATCCCTAACTTAGCCAGCATCCAAAATGCAATACAATGCAGGATATTTCTCCTACCACCCTTTGCTCACAGATTTCCATAAACTCAATTAATCTTATGGGTGGAAGGGGTCTTGGAGGTCATGAAGCCCAGCCTCCCACCCCATCCTCCCACAGCCAGGAGATTACCCAGCCTGTGTTCAAAAACCTCCACTGGGGGAGCTTACCACTATTTAAGGCAGCTGCTTCCACTGATCAAGAGCAACAGTTATTAGAATGTTGTAATATTAGGCTGAGATCTGCCTCCTGATAATTTCCACTCACTGGTCCTAGTTTTGTTCTCAGAAGGATTTCAGAGCCAAATCACCATGACAACTCTTCAAATATTTGAAGGCGATGAGAGCCGTCTGCATCCAGGCTACACAATCCCAGTTTCCACACCTCTTCATTTAGAGATAGACCCTATATTCCCCTAGGACACTGTCTTTAACTGTCTCCTATGTGGCCAACATCCATGTCAAAAAACACTGACCAGAATATGAGAATAAAATTTTGTTCACCCTCCCTAGTATTGCCTGCCATCAGAAACACAGGTGGTTTTACTCAACCATGACATCGCAAGAATAGAAGGTTTTTACAGCAAACATTACATTGTAAGACTGACTTCAGTTTAGTTCAATAAATGTTTGCAAGCATTTATGGTTTGAAAAATAAGACAAATGCACAAATGAACTATAAAATAATATAAAAAGAATTAAGTATTCCAAAAGACATGAAAGATGACTAGAGATGTAGGAAGAAGGTGGGTGGGAGGGAATCTTGAAGGAAAGGTAAGGTTCTGGTAAGCAGAGAAACATGTTGGGGGAGTGAGGGACTTCAGGAGAGGACAGAAAACTGAGAAAAGGACTGGAGAGAGAAGGGCATGGTGCCTCCAGAAAAATGAGCGTCCAATCAGACTGAAGAGCACAAGGCAAGAAGGGAAGGAATGGAGTGGGACAAAGCTCCAAAACCCATCTGAAGAAGCTGAATGTGTTTAAACAAATGTTTACTAATTATTCTAATTATGTAAATTTAACAAATGACCTCATCATGGCTCACGGCTGATGACCTTTATTTCCATACTCTCTGTGTCATCAAATAGAACTTGGCCAACAAAATCTGGAGGTAGAGCATATATGAATATTTATACAAACAGCGAACATATTTTACTTTATTTAGTACAATACACATGCCAGGCACTGTACTTTACATGAATGAACACACTTCATACTTATAATGTCCACATGAAGTAGGAACTATTCTTTTTCTCCTTACTTGCCCAAGATCACATAGTGAATAAGAGGTAGAGTGAAGATACGGAGCTAGATTCTGGTTCTATTTGCTATACCACGCTGCCTCACATTAAATATGCAGCTGCTTATTCTAATAACTGGTTTATAACCTAACTAATTCAGGCTTTTTCAAAGTTGTTTTTAGCCTACAGGGTGAGCTAACACAACTTTTTTGGTTTATATCTATCTGTTCATCTCCCGGAACTTACATTATTCTGGATACTGATTAAGAGGCTCATTTAGCGTGCTGAGTCCCGGGAACTCTGAATCATCATAGGAAACAAGTCATTCCTCTATGGCTAACTGAAGGAAAACTTGCCTGTGGTAAGAAATATCTATAGATCATACGCAGTTCCCCTCATGCCTCCTTTAAAGCAGCTTCCTTAATTAAGGGTAGACTAATCTCTCCTAGCCTCTGCCTCCTCCCTGCATCCAGGATGGCTCACAGCTGAACAACTCTAGACCCATAAAAATGTAACCTGCTGTTAAAATCCCTAAGAAAGAAAATTCCACAGCCACCCCCAAGGTAACAAATCCCCCTGCCTGACCACTTAAAGCCACGCCTATTCATCACAGGAGAAAGTTTATTTACATACTTCCAATGGAACTGCTTTGTCCTGATATCCTCAGGGGCCCTCAGATCCCAGAAAATCTGCTTTGTTCTGTGGCAGCTGGCGCCAGTTCGGATTCTGGTATCACTGAATTGGGACGCGACTTGTTTTCCACGGCTGGCTCCTCTACCACCAAGGAAACTTGCTGGTTAGCAGACAGAGCAATGGAGACTTAGGGGAGTTTGTCTCTCCAGAGGGACCTCTTCTTATCACTGAACAAACCCTCAGGCCGATGTGCAGATCCAACGTGTACTACCCAGGGAGGCTTGCCCTCTCTCAGTAAATCCTACACCTTTCTCTCCACATCAGTTGAGCTTTCTGCTCTGATTGTCTGACCCATCTTTCGGGGTGGGGGGTGCTCACTACTCTTCTAATCCTCAGAAACTTGCAGAGGGCTGGGCTACTAGCCTTGGCTAAGAGAGCCCCGAAGTCTGAATTTTTAAGAAGCGTCAGTACTCTTGTTGTGCACACTCTTCCACAGCTCCTTCAGGCAATAGCTAGAGCTGCCATCTCCTCCGGTCATTGAGGACAGGAGCAGAGAACATAGTCACCGTCCCTGCACATTACACTTTTACCTACAAATTCTCCTAGTATTTATTGTTAGATCTGGGAGGCAATTATTTCAACCTTAATGACTCCACCCAGAAGATTAGAGTCTCAAATCACCAGCCCCTCCTGACTCCAACCAGCCCTTGGCTGTTTGTCAATTCGTAAAATAGAAGGATGCTTTCACTGGTCTATCCTTCATGCATTTGTTCAACAAACACTTATCAAGCATCAGCCAGGCCTGCCCCAGGCACAAAGAGGAGTTAAGTCACTGCCCATGTCTTCCAGGTGCTCACAGTCTAGTGGGACAGACTGATTATGATCTAAATTACGAATTGAGAGTGTTGTAAGCCCTATACCTGCAGCGATGTGTTCATATGCTGTGAGTCATACACAGCAAGAAGTAAATAACTGCCTGGAGAAGTTGGAGGATGTGGAAATTAACCTGAACTTTAAGAATGGATAGGAGTATGCATACAAGAGAAGAGAATTATATAGAATAGTCTCGTCAAAGAAAGCACCTTGAACGAGACATCAATATATAAAAATACACATATGCAATATTTAGGGAAGGAAGATGGGTGTATTGTGGTGGGTAAGGCTGCGGGGAGGAAGAGGAGAGGGCCACAGAGAGTAATTGGAAAGACAGTTTGTGACTAAATTATAGAGACCTTGCGAAGGAATTTGATTTCATTCAGTGGGCAAGGGGGGTCCAGAAGAGCCAATAGCTCTCCCCTGTGTGTTAGAAAAATCAGCACGGAAAAGGGTATGAAAGACTTAAGTACTGAAGGCGGATAACTAGTCAGGAGACCACTCTAATAACCCAGATGCCTTTCCCCTGCTCTGCCGATTTACACACGGAGCAGAAATCTCAGGGAGAACCTGACAGCAGCTGTCAGAGACTGGAAGGCGTGTCATGAGAGAGAGGGATCAGGCCCCTTCTCTGAAGTCTCTGAGGGTAGGACAAGGCTCTGTGGGAGAGTGAGATTCCACCTTGAGGGAGAGGATGGGTAAGGCTTGTCACTGAGGATGAACAGCACTCACAAATGGTGCCATGCCCTAGAACTGGAAATGTGGCTATTCTACCTCATGTTCCCCTAAAGTCCATTCAGAACCTCATCATGCCAAAAGTGCCCACTGTGATCCAACTACTGTGTATGAGAAATTCATTATATTTTTTATTTTTATTTTTGGTTAAGGGACAACATGATGATTTGTGGCCAGTATAAATTACTGCTGAGTGTTACCAATGTACTTTGTAGGCAAAAAGCAGCCAGCAAAGCAAATATTTACTAAACTCCTTTTATGTGCTAGGGCCAAAGCCATAGCAAAGATCAGCTTTTATTTTGAAGGCTCTATTTCTAGCTTGCCAGAATAGCTACCATTATTCATCACCTGCTTGGTGTCAGACTTTATATTGGCTGCCTTGTTACATAATCTTAACCCACACAAACACCATACAAAGTCAGTATTATTCCTATTATAAGATATTGAAATGGAAGGAAGTACAGAGGATAAATAACTTATCTAGAGTCACAGTGCTGGAGGGTGACAGAGATGGAATTAGCTTCCAAAGCCATCTACCTCTCAAGTCCCACAACTTGCCCGGAAGCTGCCACCGTGGGGCAGGCGGGTGACCCAGAACACTAGGGCTGATGCTGGAGCTGGCAGGGACAACAGATGCAGGGTGTGGTTCTGGGCAGCACTCTGTTTTCATTCACTTTTTCTAAGTGAAGCTGCTTTCATGTCAGTATTTTTCCAACTACCTTTTCGGCCACAAAGAGGAATGGGTCACACACCCCAGGAGGCCTAAGTGACTTGCTTTTCAGCTCTGCCTCGAGAGCCTCCTTCTTTGGGGGAATAACCCAGGTCACCATCCCCCAAAGTGTGTTTGGGAAAACATAAGACTCCTGAGAAGTAATTTTTTTTAAAGTAAAAACCTCCTTCAGTTTTGTGTAATTCAACAGTTCAAAAACTCACTTGACTGCAGTCTTTTTCCACACAACACCTAGCACCCCACAGAACTGACCACTCACAGAAAACACGGTGACTCAAGCTAAGGGCCCCTCCCACCCCTCACCTCCCCCAAGACAACCCTAATATCGAGATATGGATTAGCCTCTCAGATAATGATTCAACCAGAGCCATTGGCAGGCAGTATAGATACAAAGCAATAAAAAGAGGCCACATACAGACTGACTGGATGAGTCATTAGCTCCATTGAGCTTCAGTTTCCTCACCTATGAGATGGAGGAAACAAGACAGCCTTGGGGACTAATGGAATGATGCATCGTATGGCTTAATATAACTGTCTAACACATAATAAGACTCCAGAAATGTCAGCTACTACTTTTTAAAATCGTATTAAATGCTGGAGGTAAAATGACATAAGACTTGTGAAAATACTTTATAAACTCAATAATATATATAAATATCTATTATTTGTTATTGTGGTTATTATCAGATACTTTCTATTCTCTGTAAAATGCTGCAATTCAGTTAAGTCTTCTGTGTCCACAGAAAATACCCAGTTGAAGACTGATTACTCAGTTCCTTAAGGCTCCCTTACTAATGGAGCTTTGGCCTGCAATGGAAAGAAACAAGAAATCCTCCTTTCCACCCCCTCTATGAATGGAAATTACTTTTCAAGGGGCCACTTTCCTCTGGAGTGAAAAGTAAGGCAGAGAAATCACTTGGATTGGGGTCTTTGCCATCTATAAAGTATAAGAGAACAGAGAACATTTAGGCAGATTATAATAAAGTTTTAATATAGTAATCCAGAAGAATCTTTAGAATCTTTTGTTCAGGTAGTCAATTTCTAGCTAACTGATCATATACTGGAATTTCAAAATCATGGGACAAACAGATCTGAAAGCTAGTCCAGGTGTGACCGTTCTGCAGCGTGCAGCCAGGCAGCTTCTGGGCACAGCTGCTGAGCCCTTGTTTCCTTCTGCATCAGTCTCTGGTGAACAGGTTTCCTACCTGAACAGGAGCTCTGTGAACGCTTCCTTTCCCATGCATCTTGTTTATTCATGTGGATTGAGGGTATAGGCGGCACCCTCACGTGCAGGTTGGGGCCCAGCAGGCTGGGATCCAGATGCCAGAAAGACTTTAGGATCCTTCCCGAAAAAGCTAACTGCTTATTGAAATGCCCAGGATGTGCTGGAAAAAACTGTCCTAATACACACATGTGAACTGTAGGCACATGATATGCGAGTGTCACCCAGCAGCTAGACACTCTCCTAGTCCTGTGTGCCAGGCACGAACACAGGAATGGGAGCCTCCACTCCAGTCCTGCTCCTAGATCTCTTCTCTCTTCTCCCGTCCTCTCTGCTCTCTTCCTCCTTCCTGGCTCTCTTCCTCCTTTCCCCCCAAAGAAAAGGCCTTGCCTGTAATAACACTTTCCACCTTTACAAGGCAGTTTCACAGTTGCCCCTGACACATGAGCTTGGCAGCTCAGGCACTCACTATGTGTCCTTGGGCAAGGTTGGCTCACTTCTCTGAGAACTGTAAAGTGTAGGTAAGAATACCAACCCCTCAAAGAATTGTTGGGAAGATTAAATAATCTAACGTATGAGAGCATTTTCCACTGCCACCTGCATGGAGAAAGTACTCACTGCGCAGCAGCTGTTAGTGTTGGCCCTTCCTAGTTAGCAGTCTTTTACATAAGAGGAAACTAAAAGTAAAGGGAGAATGGGATTGCCCAAGGCCCTTCGATTAATGAGAACCAGAACTAGACTTTGAATGCAGGACACTTGACTCCCTGACCACTTCTCAGCACCCTGCTCTATGGCCCTTTTGTCTGATCTTTTGACTTATCCTCCACACAACCCAAGAAATGTGTTTCTTAGTAACACAGAGTGATTCTGCTATGCGATCTGCTTTGTTTCCTAGCTCTGGTGGCACAGACCCGACCTGATTCCCACCATTCTACAGAGGCCAGGAAATGATGGTCTGACTCGGTCAATTTACACAATAGCTTAAGCTACATAAGAATATATATATACATGTATACATGCATGTATGTGTATATTTTAATGTTAAACTGTCATTTTTTTGCCTAAGAAAACTGTAGATAGGTTAAGAAAGGAAAATCTGCGGTGACATTCAGGGAACATTTAAGAACAAAGCAGAGGCCCTTCAGTGATGTGAGAGGAGAGAGGGTACAAGTCCCTCCTCTGTGTGATTCCAGCTTCGCTGCAACGCTGCTGATTCAGTGTTTTCGTTTCTTCAAAGACGTATTTGCCACAGCTCTTCTTACATTTAACAAGCCAGCCTGTGCTTAGTGTTTTATAAATACAAAATGAGAATACAAATTTTTTAAAAAGCAAGAACTCGCAATGATACTGAATAATGCTGAGAAAGCATCATAGCTTGGTGCAATATATTTTATGTATAAGAAAAGAACTTTTCTGGGTACAGCCTGCATAGTTATCTTAGAACTCGAAAAAATACTCATAAACTACTAAGACATTATCAAATATAATCATGCTGAGAAATCAGAAAACTTCACTAGAACCTAAATAAACACACATAAATAAAATCTACCATTTATTACAACCTGCGTGGCAAACTAGATGGGAAATTTATTTCAGGTTAAAATCAATGGTCCTTTAAAACGCATTTTATTAATATGAAACCCTTTTGAAAAACCTCAAAATATAGAAGTTTAGGGAATGTGTTGCAAGTAGTTCCTTTAAGGCGCCGTGAATTCTCAAACCCAAGTGCCTTTTAACTCTGACTTCTCAAAGCTGCCCCGGTCTTGGTGGCTTGTTTTCTATTGTGAGGTTAGGAAGACCCGGGAAATGTAAAGACAACTCCATGGAATCACTGTGCAAGTGAGTCATTTCACCCAAGGTGGAATTTTATTTCCTAAAACATACATTTTTTTTAAAAGACTTTATTTTTTAGAGCAGTTTTAGGTTCACAGTGAAACTGAAGGGGAAGTATAGACATTTTTCCTCTGCCCTCACAAATTTATAGCCTCCCCCCAGAGCAGTACAATTGCTATAATTGATGAATCTACATTGGCACATCATGTACAGTATAGTTCACTCTTAGTGTTGTACATTCTATGGGTTTAGACCAGTGTCAAATGACAGGTATCCATCATTATGGTATCATACAGACTATTTTCACTGTCCTAAAATTCTCTGTGCTCTGCTTATTGGCCCCTCCCTCTTACAACCTTGCCCACTGTAACCCCCAGCAACCAATGATCTTTTTACTGTCTCCATAGTTTTGCCTTTTCTAGAAGGTCGTATAGTTGGAATTGTACAGTATGAAGCCTTTGGATTGGTTTCTCTCACTTAGTAATATGCATTTAAGGTTCATGGGTTGACAGCTCACTTCCTTTTTAGCACTGAATAATATTCCACTATCTGGATGTACCATATTTTCTGTTTATTCACCTACTAAGAGATAATAATATACTTTTAATCACAAACAAAGCAAGTAATATGGAGTAGGATGTAAAGTATAAATTCTCAGAGTTTGGCGTCTAAGGCCTAAGTCATATCATAGTAGTAAGCTGTGAGGAGATGGGTTTAAATGTTGTCTCTACCACTTACGAGCTGTGGGTTTTTGCACAAAAATTTATCCTTAATGGGCCTTTGTTTCCTCAACTATATCATGGGAATAACAATATACACTTCAAAGGTGCCATGAGGAATGGGAACAATGACATGCACAAAAACTCACTGCATGGGGCTACACATACAATAAGAGTTCTGTAAATGTTGGTTGAATCTGAATCTGAATTGAACCTGATGCTAGACATGTCCAGTCCTTGAAGGCAAATATATGTGGCTTCCAGTTTCCTTACTGCCCTCACCCTACCGCAGCCAAACCCCTGGAATAATATTCAGAGAATAGTGGGGTTTCTATCCATCCAAATAATCTTTCTTTACGAAGACCTCAAAATTCTTCTTAGACATAATATTATTCTCACATAGTAAAGGATCACATATTGTCTTTGGAAGCATCAGTTTCAAAACATAAGAGGATTTTGTTTTAAGGAGGGCAATATTTATTAAACTGAAATTTTACGTGGAAGCACAATCTCTCTACAATCAGTAAAATGTGTGTGTGCATGCTTGTGTGTGTGTGTGTGTGATGGTGAGGGTGTGTGGGTCTGGAAACTGGCAGAGGCCTCCAGCCAGCCTGTCTTCTCTCCAATGACTGACCTCCTCAACGTCCCTGAGACTCACACAATAACTCCCAGAAATCCTAGGATAATTTGAAAACTTCTGTTCTAGATAAATCTTCCCATGCCAGAATAGGAAAGCTGCCAGGAATATCCTGCCATAGCACTCATGACTGTAATCCTGTTCTTTCATCTGCCAAATGAAAATACATGTAATCCCGGGAAAATCGGAACATTAAATACCAGTTGGGTCATCACCTATGGAGAAGACCCCTTATTTCAATTTGAATTCTTGTGATCTTTAAACCTATTTGGGGTCAGTTAATTAAGAAAGGCTCAAGGTGGGATTTACCTCAATCTAACTTGTTAGCACATCCTTAAGTATTAGTTTGATGATGAGTAAAAAATATGAAAGTTACATAAGTTATTTCTGATTTGGGCATGAGAGAGAAAAACTGCAAGATTCAATATTCTGCGGGTTTAATTTTATCTTATAGCTAGCACCGAGTTGCAGACACCCTCCAAAAAGACCATAAAGAGAGACACAATCCACTTGGGTCTAAATTGAGCAAAGTAGACACAATGACATGAGGGCATTAGAGATGAGGCTATGCCCTGGTGTCAAGTGCGCTTCCATCTCCCAAGCGGGAGGGATAAGGAAAGTGCTCTGCTTTAATTTGGGGGCTATTTATACACCACAGTAATTACAGATGTGAAAGCAATGTTGTTTGTAAGAAAGTTCTGGCTAAAACTATAGTTGTAAGGATCTGGAGGATAAATTTCCAGTAGCTATTTGCATTTCTCTTCAGATTGACTATCAGCAATACCTTTATTTACAGGAAGATGACCCATGAGTTACATCCAAGGTGATTACATGTCAGGAAGGAGAAAGACCCTCTCCATTTGGTTGGAAGCAGACAGAAGAGTGTCTGTACTAATCCCCTGAAGTCCCAAACATCCTCCCTAGCACCACACTAGGCTAAATCGTTCTACTATTGAGGAAAAGTGACTACACAGCAATTTGAAAGTTAAGTTCTTCTTTTAAAGAATACATATTACTATTTTCACTCGTAAATTCGTATCCATGCAAACCCTATTGATAAAAGGCAAATGTTAATAATGCACAAGCCACACTATTTCCTACATGGAGTGTTATCCATTAATATAGCTTGCTGCATTCTCTTGAAAAATGGGTGTTTTCAAATCAGTGAGTGGCTTCTAATTTAACAAATTCAGATCAGCTTTGATTTATTACACTCTGCTGTTTTTTTGCCCTTTCCCATCTTCAAGCTTAAAGAGGTTTGTTTATTTAGTCCTCGACTTTGTGTTTGTTCTTAGAGAGATACAAGGAAAATTTCCTGAAAGAACCATGTTTTCCTAGTTTTGAACTGTAGATACAGAATGTGTGGGGTTGTGAGTCACTGAGAAGGGTAACTTGGAACCAAAACCTGCTGCTCAGCCTTATGGCTGAAAGATCTGAAAGTGCCAATATTCTGGTCTGAATGGGTGGCTGAGTTTCAGAAATATCCATGCCGTTGTGTGATCAGCCACAGAAAGGAGAAACTGTGAGTCACTGAAATGCAAGCAAATTAAAACAAATTAATAAAAACCCAGAAAAAAACAAAACTGTGATTCAGTGCATGACGCAGGGATAAAGTGAGACTTCATTACCAAGTCACAGATTACAAACCAAACTAACCCGAAAGTTTAGGAATTCAGCATAGGACTCAGATTCAAGATGAAAGACCAAGCATGTGCATCAACCCCATCTTCCACACCTTGTGTTCTATTGAAATGGTAAAAAAGGTACTAGATTTTTTAATAAACCTATAACAATGCTGGCGAGAAAGGAATCCAGCAGAACAGAAAGTCCAAAGGACCAGGAATAGTCTGCTACTGGCATGGCAACATGAGAGAAAGCAAATATGATCAAACGAACACAGAAAAGGGGGGTAAAACTGCAGTTCTTAGTAAAATCTGAAGCTCCAGCTCAGCGAACACGAAAAGCAGGAATGGGACCTGAAGCACTTATCAGCGTAATTAACAAAGGGCTGAACGCAGAAGAGCTGAGCCGATTGGCCCCTTGGAATTCCTGGAGTTCTAAAGGCTAACATTTATTGAGGACTTACGAAAGCCAGGTGCTCACTGAGTCTTTGTAAGTAGAACCTTTGTAAGCTCTCTGAAGTAATATAATTATTATTATTTATTAAATAAAGAAACTGAGGCACAGAGAGCTCACATGACTCGTTAGTGATAGAACAGGAATTCAAACCCAGAAACAGTCTGGCTCCAGAAAACTTGTTCTTAATAGCCAAGCTATACAATACTGCAATAGAAAGCCAGCTAAAAACTGCTCCTTTATGAAATTGGGGGGAAAGGCATCAGATTCAGGATGGCAGGCTGACCACAAGCTGCAGACCTACCTTCTGGCACCATCCCCAGAAATAACAGCAACAAAAAAATTTCAGTATACATTTATATAGTGAAAAGCAAGGAACTGCCTTCATAGGATCAGAAACTTTGAAGACTCCTGAAAGACCAAAGTCAAAGGGATGAAAGAAAGAAACCATAAAACAAAGCACGTGCATAAAAGAGCTACTTTAAAGAGAGAAGAGAGAGAGAGAGAGAAAGAGAGAGAGAGAGTCCAAAGGTTTTAGAAGCCCAGATGTGGCAGTTACTGGGGAGAGGAGTGTGCCTTGGGGCAGCTAAGAGACAAGTGCCCCACCCTTGGGCTATGCTGGTGAGCATCCTAAATTGTGGCCCCAGTGAGAACTGTGACTATGGACACTGAACGAAGCCCCAAGTAAAAGACAAGACAAAGGCATCCGTTACACTAGAAAACTACTTCCATCCTCTAGACATGAGCACTTCTGCCCCCTCCTCCAGTCACTAGAGAGGGTATCTCATTCAGAAAGCAATGCTGACTCTCTCCCAAAAGCAGCCTTCACAGAAAAGCTAACAGGGAAGCTTGAATCTGATGAAGAAGAATCCAAACCTATGAGTCACCGATATTTGATGTAGAACAACACCAAACAAACGAAAGCACTTGCATCCTGAGGAACTAGAGCAAACAGAATAAACTTTTAGGGTAGGTATAAATAATACCTCGAGAGACATAAAGGTGGACAGAACATCCAAAAAGTAAATCAAGTATAAAACATGAAACTAAAAATTTGATCATGTAAATCTAAAAATTAAAAACTCAATAGCTAGGTAGCAAAATAGACAAAGGAAAGCAAATTAATGAGCTAGATGGTCAGACTGAGGAATTCTTCCACAGCACAACTCAAAAGGACAGAGATTAAATGTACAACAAAAAAAGTTAAGAAGCACAAAGGTTAGACCCAGAGATTCCAATATTTATCTAACTGTTTTAAAAAAAAAGAGGTTATATAGTACTGAAGGAAGGAAATACTGAAGGCAATAATGGAAGAAAATTTTCCACAACTGAAGACAGGCATCCTCAAGATGGAAGGACCCACTAGGTGCCAAAGAGGATGAATGAAAAAGATATATTATGGTATTTATTCAGAATTCCAAAGATAGAGACAAAATTCCAGTTGCTTCATAGAAGAAAAGTTCCCAATTCCAAATGAAGAAATAAGGAATAGACTGACATAGGGCTCTTTATCACCAACAGTACATGCAAAAATGTCTTCTTGGGGCCATCTCTTAAAAATTGATGTGGGTCAGGTGGCTCAGTTGGTTGGAGCGTCATCTCATACACCAGAAGGCTGTGGGTTCGATTCCAGGTCAGGGCACATGCCTAGGTTGAAGTTTCAATTCGCTGGGCAGGGTTCATACAGGAGGCAACCTGTCGATATTTCTCTCTTACATTGATGTCTCTCTCTCTCTCTCTCCCCCCATCCCCACCTCTCCTCTCTCTAAAATCAACAAATATATCCTCAGGTGAGGATTTTTTAAAAGTTTAAAAATTCATGTGGGAAAATTATTCTGAACCTAGAATTCCATACTCATCAAACTATCATTCAAGAGTAAAACAAAATAAAGACATTTTGAACACATAGGAATTAGAGCTTTTTTAAAATTTTTGAACCTTCTTTCAATGAGTTGCCCTCCAGCCAAAAAAACAAGCAAACAGAAAATGAATCCAAGAGTTTGATCCAAAAAAGCAATGATAAGCAAAAAGTATAATAGAAATAATATAA
Source organism: Macrotus californicus (assembly GCA_007922815.1). Taxonomy (NCBI): domain Eukaryota; kingdom Metazoa; phylum Chordata; class Mammalia; order Chiroptera; family Phyllostomidae; genus Macrotus; species Macrotus californicus. Next base: position 14,915 of record VMDR010018449.1, read on the forward strand.
TATATACTATATAATATGTATCATAGTATATATAAAAATGTAATTATAATATATAAATACCGTGGCACCTTTGTATTCATCATTAATTCATTCCAGAACTTGTGACAAGTGCTGAAATTGATGAGTACCAAGCCAGCGATGAATGATGAAGCATTTTCTCTTGTGGGTCAGTGCTGTGACTCATACAAGTTCTAGCAAGTGCAACAGTCCTGAGCAAGTGCCAAGTGCCGAAACATTTTTTTCCTGTCAAAATACAATGAATACAGGGTTTGATGAGTTCTGAAGCTGACAAGTACTGAGGTATGACTGTATTATATGATACCTGATATGTAGGCAAACAAAGGGGCCATATATGAAATCTGACAAGCTCAAGGGAGACCTGCATGACAGCCTTACAAACTCAGAGACCTACAGTAACCACATAGGATGGTCTGAAATTAAAACTTCCTAACTAAAGGTGAGTCCTGGAAGGTGGTCATGTCCTAGGCTGGTTTCCTCCTTGACATAGGTCAATCTTAACTGAGGCTGTCTATTGTTTTTTGGTATCTACAACAATATGCCTTTGGAATGTCAAGGTAATCCCTTTTCCAGACCCCTTAGGGCAAATTCTCCCACCAGAACACAAGACCACAGAACCCTCTTCTCCCACATACCACCTCCACGTGCTGTAAATGTTAATAGTTAACTGTCCTGTACCCACTAATGTAAAAAAGCATCTAACCATTTTACCTTTTATCCAATCTCAGAGATCTCCCCACTTTGCTTTCTCTTGCCCCCTTTACCACCAGTGGGTTTCATGTAACCCCCTTACATCTTTTTTTTTTATTCTGATGGATAAAGTAAGTGATAAAACTGCCATTTTCCTAATCAGTAGAGATTTTGCTTCCCAGCAATTGTCATCAGTTTGGCTCAAATAAATCCATAAAAATTCTCTACAGGTTTGGATGTTCCTTACATCAATATTTACATAGACAGTATATAATATATAGTGTATACTATATAATACATATAATAACAATATAAACAGTATGTCAAGTATACAATCAATAACATTAACAATCTGGAACTAAAATCTCAACATGGGAAATAGCTGGGAAGAAATGAGGAAGCAAATGTAAGCATTTTAAGGTTCTTATCTTTTTTGGAGAAATTATATACACATTGATTAATTTAATATCATTGATAGAAAAATGTTTGTTACTACTAAAATTTTAAGCTCAACCACCAGAAGAAATATAATGCAAAAACTGTAAAATTTCCAAACTTTAGGATAGGTTTAGAAATTAAACAAGAAAATGATCTAGTCAAGAAAGAGCCAACAGCATGAAAATAAAAAGGTTTTTAAAAGTAGGGCAACTAGAAAACAAAATAGGATAGCCAATGGTTAGAATAAATGCAAACATATCACTAGTTACAGTAAATATTAATGGGCTTAAACAGCTTTAAAATAAAAGACATTAGTCTAATAACGATAAAAAAAAGAACTGGAAAAGGGATTATAATGACAAAATTTTGGACACTGGAAATAGAAAGATAAGTGGTTACTGACTTAGCATACCTGAGATTAAAATAGAGCCTGTGTAATAGGGCATGGCTGAGGGACAGGCTACCATATGAAAACAAGAGAAGGTCTAGGTAAATACATATAAAAGGTGTAGACCCATTGCCTGCTCCCAGCTGGATCCCAGAATGTTTTTGGTGATGCTTTTCCCATCACTAAGATGGGAAAACTAAGAGAACACTAAGAGATTCTTCTCTGGGAAATAAGAACAGCCCCAAAGAACAGACCTGAGAACACTGACATCAGAGGTTCCCCAATTAAACTCCCTGGTCAGTCTCCCTGCTGGGAGGCTAACAGTCAATGAGCCTGATCCATGTTCATAAAGCTTTCAATCAGCTTTTTAATGCCCTATCCTTAAGTGAGCATGGAACCAAGAATCAATATATATCTGAGGAAAGCCTAACAGGAAAGATCAAAGTTGCAACCAGAATGTAGAAAGTTGGAGGAAACAGTCTGTTTTAAAGAAAACTTTGAAAAATACTATCATTAACATTCTCAGAGAAATAAAATATAAATACTTTTAATAAGGAGCACTCAGAGCAAAAGATCACTTAAAATTAGACACATTATGGATAAATATTAGAACACTGGGAAAAAACTTTCAGAGAGTAAAAACAGGTAGCATACCAAAAAAAAAAAAGAAGAACTAAAATTGTTTCAGACTTCTTAATGACAAAATTGATAACTTGAAGAGAATGGAGCAATGCCTCAAAAATTTTTGAGGGAAATAGATTCCCACACAGAATTAATTTCAAATCAAATTAATTATCAATTAAGCATGAGGGTAGAATAAAGATGTTTTCAGAAATATTAGATTTCAAAACAAAGATCCAATGAACTGTTTCTTAGGAAGGTATTGGAGGAGGTATTCCACCAAAATGAGTAAGTGAAATAATATATGAGATTCTGGACCATGGAATGCAACCCCAGTGAGGCGAGGAAATTCCCAAAATGATGGCGAAAGGACACCCTGGGAGGAGAGCCATGCAACTAGCCTAGGGAGAAACAGGTTCAAATGAAAGTTCAGAAATTTCCAGTAGAGAATTCTCCAAAAAGACAAAATTGATGGCATACCAAATGTGCTCAAATACACATAACAAAAGGATATTTAAACTAGCAGAAAATGTGGGTATGAAAGATAAATATATTTTAAAAACTAAAATTAAAAAGGAAATAAATAACTCCAGGGAGAGCTAAAAAATGTGCAAGAGAGCTTTGAATAAAGTTTACAAGGTCATAATCATAAAAATATAATATTGATCCAACCAAAATTATGTATAAGTTCATTACAAATGTAGGAGGGAAAGATTGTAAACATTATAACCTATAATCAGGAAAAATGAGAATAAAACTTTTTTTAAAAGCAGAAAATTAAAGGGATTGTGGTTGAGATACTATATGTACTAAATTCCTTATCTTTCATAGTTAAGAACTAAAAGGTGCCATCCAAATTGTGAATCACGGCCCTGACCGGTGTGGCTCAGTTGGTTGGGTGTCAACCTGCAAAGCGGAAGTTTGCAGGTTTGATTCCCAGTCAGGCAGGTGCCTAGGTTTGGTCCCTGGTTGAGGCAATTAGGAGAGGCAAACTCCATGTTTCTCTCTCACATGGATGTTTCTCTCCATTTCTTCCCCCCTCCCTTCCCTTCTCTCTAAAATAAATAAATAAATATTCAAATTCTGAATTATGCATCATGAATATTTTATTTAAATTATAAAGGAAAGCACCAAAAGATATAAAACAGTAGCAGTTATGGAATTAGGGGTAGGGAGAAATGACAACTATTACTTTTAACTCTATATTTATTTCTTATGATTTAAATATGCTGCTGTAATTTGAATTCCCCCAAAATTCATATGTGGAAATCCTAATCACTAAAGGTAATGGTATTAGTAAGTGGGGCATTTGGAAGGTGAGTAGGTCATGTGGGAAAAATCCTCATGTATAGGATTAATGGTTTTATAAGAGACAGCCCACAGAGCTTCCCAGCCCTTTCCACCCAGTGGAGACCCAATGAGAAGTCTGTGACCTGAAGAGGGCCCTCACCTGACCACGCCAGTACCCTGATCTCAGACTTCCAGACTCTCCAAAACTGGGAGAAAGAAATTTCTGTTGTTTATAAGTTACCCAGTCTGCAATATTTGGTTATAGTAGACTGAACAAACTAATACTATGCCTAGATAGAACTTTAATTTTTATAAAAAACTAGCTTAAAATGAAAAATGAGCATGGGCCCTCATTAAGAAGGAATTGGAAACATACCCTCCAGCAGGTAGGACATAGCCACACCGTGGAATTCTGGCAGATGCTGGAAAGACTGAAGGGGAGCTCAAGGCTCCCGCAGAAGGATGTCCTTCCTCAATGTGATGCTGGCAAAAATGTTTTTCATTCATTTATTCAACCAATATTAATCAAGGGGCCATTACGAGCCTAGAACTGTGTTAAGTACTGGTTGTACATTGGAGAATACTAGTTCTTACAGAGCTTACAGTCTGGTGGGGAAGACAAACAATAAAATAAACATAAAAATAAGGGTAGAGTTACATTAGAATTTCTGTACAGAGACTGAGTCCTAAGAAAAGGCCTCTTGGTTGCAGAAAAAAGTATGTAATAAGATCAGTTTTGTGTTAAAATGCTACATAAATATAAAAGTATGCATTATAGATGTAGGTTTATGCATACATAAAAAGAGGACTAGAAATGTACCCAAAAAGGTCAGAATCAAGAG
>VMDR010018450.1:0-19181 GCA_007922815.1 Macrotus californicus
GACCTTCCTTTTTTCTCTGTTTCTCATGGTAATCCAGACGATATCCATAGCGCTTACGGTGTAACTCAATATACTCGTTTTGTGGCATGGTTATGGCCGCGGGACTGCCGGGTGCAGTCCTCTGCACGCAAAGAAGCTGTCAACTTTCGGGTCTCGGAGACCCACGAGCCAACTCCACACGCCCCACGACAGGAAAGGAACACCTCTACGACGACCGTCTCCCGTGAAAGCACGACATATTCGTCCGGTTTTGATTTCTTAACCTTGAGGCATTTATAACTTAGGTTTTGGTTTTATTACACAGGACACCTCAGCATTAGAGTCACATCAGTCTAATGGCCTTGTTTAGTTAATTTAACACTGCCATTGGGTTCTAGACAATTGAGACAAGGCCACCAAGGCCAGCACCATTTTGTTGGTTCAAACCAAGACAGTTTTAAATAACTTTGCCAGCCCAGTGCTGGGATTCTAAGTCTTCCAGCGAGGGAATGAGAGTTTCACATGGTTCTGGTGTTATCAAGAGCAAAACTATTACCAAAGACAAGGAAAATGGCCTAAAAGCACTGGGCATACTTACAATATGGCCGGTCAGTTGTAGAATTAATATTCTTCTAGTTAGAGAGTGGCACTCTAGAATGTCACGTCTGGAGAATGAGTTAGAGAATGTCAGCGCTGGAAGGAACTTCAAGAATCAACCTACCTCAATGGCTGTGTAACTGGATGGAGAGTCTCAGGAGCTTATCTGTCGTCACACAGTCAGTCCCTGGGGAACTGGAGCCAGGCCACCTGCCTCCTGGTGCAGAGTGCTTTCTGTTGTTTCAGCCAGAACTCTTGATTGTGTGGGATGGAAACCTAAGGGCCTAAGCAAAACAAACAAACAAACAAACAATCAGGAAGCCCAAGGTACACTAACTTCAGGCCAGGCAAGATCCAAGGATTCAATGAGATGTAAAAACATTGTTTCTTTCTCCACCCCTCAGCTGTGCTATCCTCTGTGTTGCCTTCATTCTTAGCCCGTCCTGCCCATGTCATAGCAAAAAGTGACCACCAGGAGCTCTAGGTGCATCTTCCACTAGCTTGACAACCCAGTAGATGGAGAACAATTTTTTCTTGCTAGTTTCAGCCTGTCCTAGGGTTGCCTTTCTGTGGCCAGATCTGACTTCAGGTCCATTTGCCCTTCCTGAGCCTGGGGAGAGAGGGCAGTGGTTGTACTGGAACCATGTGACCGGGAGAAAAATAAAGGGGAAAACTGAATATGATCTGGCAAAAATAACAGAGGCCACTCCACCTCGATACTGTGGGATGATGTTGTGGACATTTTTCTAGTGTACAGAGGGAAGGTCTCTGTTGCTATGGATACCTTTCTAGATAAGCTCACTTGTCGCTCTCTGGAATTTCTGTGCCCTGCTTTCAGGCACAGCCACTCAGTCAGGCCTCCACTGTCAATAGGGGACGCATGAGCCTGTGCACTTCATCAGATTGAGGTGTTACTGCCTTGGGAAGGAGAATTTGAGTCTGGAAACGGAATTCCACCCTTGTTTCTTTCACTTTCAAGACCTCTCAGCCTGCTTATACCTAGTAGAGGGATAAAATAATGGAATTTAATGTAGGTCAGTAAATATTTACTGATCAGCTTTTTAAGTAGCCACAGTGTTAGGTCCTAGGAGCCAGAAAGATAAGGAAAACAGATGTCTCTGGTCTCTGAAGATTAGCAACACCCTTATGATCATCTATAAAGCTGAGTAAAGGAAATAAAATAATGCAAATGCCTGGAACTCAAGTCTAATGAGATAAATGTTATAATTAAATAATTATTGGTGGGGGGCATATACTTTTGGGAAGATTTTGGAATGATCAGACTTCCCAGAGGAAATGACTTTCATGTTGAACTTTGAGGGATGGGAATGGAGACAAGAGTGGAGTGTGGTCAAGACAAGAACGCAAAAAGCAATGTAAGAAGAAGTACTAGATTGAGCAGTCATTAGCCCAGAGATAGGCGGGGCCTTTGTAAGGAATAATGCATAGTCCAGTCTGACTGGAGCAAAGCTAAGAGAACAGAGATGAGGAGAGAGGGATGTTGAGCCCCAGGGGAGGTTAGCATAGTGGCAGGAGCAAGGAGAAGAGAAGCTAAGTCAGTGTGGCAGTGGAGGAGAGGGCAGGCCCGGGCCAACCTGCACCTGTCTTTGGAGGTCGTGTTGATGCCTACAGAGTTGGGTCCTTGGAGATTCAGCTGGGTTGCACTGAAAAACATTCTCACATTTGCCAAATCAGATTCCATTTTTTAATTATGGGGAAGCCAAAAAAGTCACACCATTAATGACTTTCTTCTAGATTCACTAGAAACCAATGGATAATTGTTGGATAAGAAAAATATACTTACATATACATTGTTTAGCAGCAGTTATTTGAACATATTTCAGGGGATATATTTCTTTCTTAATAGTTTTTTGCTGTTAGGGTGTTTGGACTCAAGTGAATATTCTGAGAATGTACCAAGGAGGAAGCACAGAATGTGTAGAAGTTGTATCAGCATTTCACTCCAGGTTATTGTGACCAGGAGCTTGGGATGTCAGCCTGAAAATCTCATTTTATAAACTATTTGTGAACTGATGGGTGGTGTGCCAATTTTCCCGCCTTTGACTATGTCCTCTATGCAATGGAATTCTCCTCTGTGGCTGAGTTTGACTTTTATATGTTGGAACATTCCTTCCTTCCCTTCCACAAATGTTAATTGAGCCCCACTTACGTTGAGGGCTCAGTGTTACTCTGTGTTAGATATAAAGCAGTATCACCAATATACCCTATTTTTAAAAAGGTCATAACTGAGCTCAGGCACAGAAGCAGAAAGAGTGAAATGACAGAGCATGACAAGTTGTCATGTGGTACAGGCTGTACTTGCTATGAGCTTATAGCAGGAGGGTGTGGAGGGATGCTGTCGAGACCTGCTGTGTCAGGGAAAAGACATAGTTGAGGCTGAAGGGCAAGGTGAAGGGCAAGCTCTTGGTTTGCATTTCCACACTGCATTCTTTCTCCTGGAAAATCCAGAGAGTTGGAGATACTGTCTGCCTTCATCCAGCCCGTGGAGGTTTGTAAGGCTGCTGCAACGTTTGCCTACCATGGGGCATTAGAGCCTTCTGTTGCTACCGCCCTCTCTACCTGGCTTAAGTTAGGAGGCTCCTCCCCTGGGGGTGCTGCAGCACTCGTCTGTGGGCAGGCTACAGCTTTTGCATTTTTAGAAGCAGAAAAACTGGGTCATCCTGCCACGCCTGAGCTGGGGATTGGGTAGGCTGACCTGGGAGCTTGTGCCAAATGTATTACATGTGTGTCTTCTGGGCCAGAGTAAATTGGGCCCTTAAAAGACAGCCAACTTTCTGGGTAATTAACCCAGTTTAGTCTTGAGAGATATAACTGAAATTGACTTAGAGAGACATCCCCACAAATTTTTAGTGAAAAAAGGCAGCTCAGAATAGGCTTTGGCCATTCAGTGGAGGGAAGAAAGATTTTTCTCATGGGGACCCACGCCAAGAGTCACTCAGAAGGTGGCAGGTGGCTGCAGACCCTCCCCACCTGCCTGAAGTCAGAGGAAATAACCCTGACCTCAGGTATTTTACAAAGATTTGCCTCAAAAGCAAACTTAGTAGAGAACTGACTGTGCATAGGCCCAACGCAGAGAGAAAGTGGGTGAAATAGAAAAACAGTAACTTCTGTTTGTTTAATGTGGTAAAATCGGTTACTTTTTGCATTGTTATTGTACATACTTTCGGGGTTTATATTTAACACCACTGGTCCTTTCCAATCCAGCGCTTCAAAGCCTAAATGGCATTGCTGGTTGTTATCCTGACCCAGAGCGGCAGACTCCTGACACAGAAGCTGAGTTAGGGTCCCAGACATGATGTCCTGTGATATTTAAAAAATAATTAGATTGTGCTGCTTTAGAGATAGACTATTTCACATAAAAATTTGAAGTTTCTGGAGTCTTTTGAAAAATCAGAAACTACAGCAATACGAAATGTCAGTTCCTTCACAGAAGCAATTATGAGCCCGAGGTTGGCTCCTCCTCGTCAATGGGACAACATTCTCCTGTTGAACAAGGTCTACATTTGTCCCCATTGTCTGTTTCACCTCACCTACTTCACCTGTTTATGTTACCTGTCCGACCTCTGTTGGTGTCCGAGTTTGTGACTGTCGCCCTAACAAAAAATATGAAGTCATTGGTGACAGGAAATATGGAAAAGGCACAGTCCAGAAAGAACTCAGTGAGAATCCCTTTGGGACTTTCTTCTCCCCTAAAACACAGTTGGAACGTCCTACCTCCCATATTGTATGTGAAATAAATATCTGTTATTGTTTAACACTTTTGGCTCAGTCTTCAGCAGGGGAAATGGAATGTTCACAAACTTCCAAGGGACATTAATTCCAGTGGAATGTTCCTATATTTCCAGGAACTGGAATCCAGAGTTCTGTCTTTCTCAGAGAAGGTTTAAACCCTTGAGCCCTGCTTGGCCTTGGCAAGCGCAATGGAAAGAGGTGTCAGGGACCCCTGTCCTTGTCCTCCCTCAGTCGTTCTCAAGGTCTGAACCCTTCCTTCAGCCCTCGTCATTGCAAGCATGCTGCGGCCTTCTCTGTCCGAGGTCTTTTCATTTCTCTACATATGTGGCTAAAGGGAGTGGGTAGGACAGAATTCTTCTTTTAGCATTCAACTGCAGAATGCCATATGAATCTGATTAATTTTTATACTCGGTTTTATTCAACATGTCTCATTGCCTCCCTTCCAACTTTTTTTTTTTTTTTTTGCTTAAACTTTGAATTTGTAATAACAAAATATTTCAGTTGAGGTCTGATTATTGCCCTTTAAAGTTTTTTCCCTTTTTATTCTTCTATATGACCAGGCTTTACAAAAAAGCTATTTTACTCTAAGAAATTAGGTTTCTGGTTATCAGGAGCCCTAAATAGACATGAATTACAAGAACGTCCTTTGAAAACCCCATGCAGCACTTGTTTCATTAAATTCCATGAAGCGACCTTAATTTAGTGGAACACTGGATAGGCTGTTCTTTTAACCTATTATCACTTTGGCCAGGCCCATAAACCATATTCATGGATGATTCCATCAAGAAGGACAACAGTGGGATTAATATTATTTCAGGATACAGTAAATGCCACAATGATGAAGCTGTTTAAGATCTGGTGCTCACGGTGTCACACTGAATGCATTGACATTTACTCTGCTATCACTTCATTTCCAATATTCCTTCCAAATCAGCCGATGCTAATGCTTCAGCATGTGTGCAGAATACAATGTGGGCGGGGGGTGGGGAGACAGGGAAGGAACTGCCGGAGTGTCTGCCTTCCTTTTTTCTTTTGGCACGGACAGTGGGGAGTTACACTCAGGTGGTATGAGACATGCAGTAGGCCTCAAGATGCTGGTGGTTGGGGTCGCAGAGGCTCCCAGGAACTCAGCTTTCTCTTGGAGTTGCATCGAGACAGGCTACAGGGCTTGTCTTGGCTGTGACTGAGCGTGTGGTGTGTGTCTGAGATGAACCGGGAAGCACCGGTTGGTGTGAACATGATGGCTTGTTGGAACCGCACACAGGTGACTATTCTGCTGTCTATAATGGCACACCATTTAGAAGGTCCTATTTATGTATTTCCTGAACCTCCTTAATCCTTAAATTTGATGCCTAATAATATGGAATATCTGAAAAAGCTCATGGGTAGTTTTGAGAATCTCTTTAAAAGAAATAGTAAAAATGATATTCATAATAATATGACTAATGTCTAGTCCCTCAAGGGGTCCCAGATCCCAGTTCTGAGGGCAAGGTTCTGAGGCTTGGAAGGAAATCTAAAAGTTGTCTAGTTTGTGCTTCTCAAAGTTTAACGTGGCGACGAATCATCTGGAGGTCTAGTTAATTCTAATAACAGGAGTCTGGAGGATTCTAATCCAGCAGTTCTGGTGTGAGTGCTGAGAATCTGCATGGCATTTAACTTCCAGGTGATGTAGATGCTGCTGGTTCATAAATCATATTTACTTCTGAGTGCAGGGTCTAGTCCAATCATTGCCTGTATTCTCTTCGATGAATATCTACTGTATGTTTAAACCTCTTTGTAGAAGGCTACTCATATTCTCTTTGGGTAGTCTGTTCCCTCTTCTAACAATTCTGAATATTGGTATTTTTTCATGTTGCAGCCAAAGTCCCACTCCCTGGACTTGTCCACTCTGGCTCTGGCTGTAGCACTTGGAGCCGTACCACATATACGGCAAGGCAGGGAAACATCTGTCCTATGGAGAGGGAGCTCACACCCTTGTGTTTCTAACCTGTGGGAAACTCCCTAGGTGGGAAGGGGTAGTTGGCCCAGGCAAAATTTTGCTTCCTTGAGGTTCACCATTCCTGTTGTATTGACTGCCCTTGGTTGACCCCTGAAGGCACACGCTGCTTCTTGGTTTGGCTCTCACTCTCTCTGTCCCCAGCTGGAGGAGGTCTTTTCCCTTTTTGAATGCCCTATCTATCTATCTATCTATCTATCATCTATCATGATAAAAATTAATTTAATTCTCCCTCACCAGATTATAAATCCATGGAAACAGAGTGTGTCTTAAGCTTTTTCAAATTCTCTAAAGTGCTTTGCACGTACTAAGAACTCAAACCATGTGTATTAAATTGAGTTGCACACGGAACCTGCTTCAAGCAATTTATAGCACTAACACAACAAAACATAAAGACTATAACGTAGTAAATTGTCACAGTAACTAGTAGTAACAATAGGTGAATTTCAGAGAAAGGAAAAGTTCAGTATATACAGGAGCGATCCCAAAGGGCTTTGTGGGTAAAGGGGAGAGGAGCTGTATGTGTGAATTGGCTGTATATGACCCGTTTGGTTCAACTAACAACTCTGGGCTAGACAGGAAGACAGTCTAGTATGTGGTGTAGGAGTGCATTTTTTTTTCCCAAGTATGTTGGGAAAGGGGAGAGATGTAGCTTGGATGGTTTTAAGGCAGAGATCAGCACACTTTTCAGGAAAGAATTAAATAGTAAATATTCTAGGACTTATAAATGATATGGCCTCTGTTGCAACTGCTCTGCCATTGTAGTGTGAAAGTAGCCATACAGCATATATAAATGAATTGCCATGGGGTAGTTGGACAGATTGTGTGGTTGTGATCTGTATGAATGTGTGTACAGGTGCATTTATACACACAAGTATGGCCCAAGGCCCTAAGACCTATGGGCTGGGGAGTGCCTCAAATACCCTTTTGCCTTCCTGTGCAATCAGATAAGCCAATTCACAACAAGGCATCAGTAACTGATAAGTGATACAGGGTGGAATTTCAGGCAGGGTGGCAATTTACTAAGGGTAAGCAATTAGGAGTGGGGATGGGACAGAAGCTTCTGAGAACCCTGCTGTCAAATCCTTCTCTCCAGAAGAACATGGACTGCTTTGTGTGGGCCTCTTTCGGTATCTTTCTTTACTCCAGTTTTCTGCAACACTCTGGAAGGGACTGCAAGTCGGGGGTCTCTGCAGGGCCCCAGGGAGGCAAAAGCTATGGGGAGATCTTAAGGCAAGAAGTCAATGAAGAGAAAAGGAAAGACTCCATCCCAAACAATGTAAGAGTCTGGTGGGAGGAAGCCTAGCAAATGACATCTGTCCCTCCTGCTCAGATCCCAACCTGCCCCAGGGTACATGGGTAAATGGCCTGAGCCACCCCTGACCTACCTCTGTGTGGGGCCTCCGGCATTCCTGACACCCTGCCCTGACCCCTCCATGGCCCCTCTACCCGGGAGCTTCAGCAGAAGGTGCTTTGTTATGTGCTGTCTTCTTGCTTCCTGCCCAGGGCTTGGGGGCTGGAATCCTGCAGACCCTGGACAGCCCCTGAGTGGGCAGTCTCTGCCCTTTATAAGTAGAACTTTATTCCCAGGAAGGATGAGCTAAAGAACAGTGTTGTAGTTCTCTCTCTCCCCTTCCCGCCCTCCCTCCCCATCCTTCTTTCTGTCTTCCCACTTTCTCCTGCACCTTACTGCCCGATTCCACTTTCCTTCCTCTCTGTTTCCCTCCCACCTTCCCATTTCCTTCCCTGTTGCCATTTGTTATCCTGTCATCTTCTGTCACTTACTCTTTCTCTCTTGATTCTTTTTCTACAGCATTTAATTTTGACATGAATTGCGGTAAGCTGAGGCAGGAGATGCTGGCTCCCTTTTTGTGATGACAGGACTGTATTTTCACACTGGCTAAGTTGACTTAGGAAGGGGAAAGTGGAAAGTATATATTTTTATGGGGTCAGGTGGGGGTGGGGTGGAGGAAGTGGGAAGGATGGGAGAGGGTGGGTGTGGTGAAGGGAATGAATCAGAATCAGATGGGGAATTTCCTAGCCATTGGATATAAGAATTCTCTGGTGAGCCATCTGGAAGAACCTGGCTGAGGCCGGGTAAAACCCAGTCACCGTGGGTACAGTCATCGCCTTAAAGTCGATGCTCTTCTGAGGTGTCCTCCGGAAAACCTAGCCCTCATGGGTTGTTGTTGAGTTTGTGGGTCATCTGTTGGGTCAGGTCCCCCCAAACACAGAAGCATATGCTTCAAGCTTATTTCTGATTCATTTTCTATTTCCTGGTACTTGATAGAACAAAGTTGAAATTTTGGCTTCCTGGGCTCTCAAGGCTCTGAAAAAAATGCTCATTTCTGCAGGACAGCTACCAGAACCGTCCCCGTGGCAGCGCCACCAAGCCAGCTGGCTGGATGTATCGGGTCAGTTTTCCGCTTTGCCCTTCAGCCTGGTCTGAGCCGTGAGGTCGATGGGTTTATACTCTGGCTGCTCAGCACCACTCTGCTCTGGAGCAGGCGAATGGGGTTTTGGATGCCTGTCTCATACAAGCCAGCCTCCCTGCTTCCCATTCTGCCAGTTAATGAATAGGTTTGGCCATTTGCAGCTTGAACTGGGTCTCTTCTCCCCACTTCCCTTTTTAACCTCCTCCCAAAGCTGGGTGCACTTTCCACTGCCACCCTCTTTGCTCTTCGGGCTGTTGTGGAGCAGTTCAGAGGTGGACCAACACAGTGGGTAGCTAGGTGGTGTCAGCTTACTCTGGCTCCAGATGTGATGGGGAGTGACACTCAGGTGCAGTGGACCAGTTTTAAGCAGGTCTCTAGGTGTGAGGAGAACCCTGGGAGCCAGGTGAGGCATTTTCAGACTTCAATTTGTGTTTCCCTTTTTAAGACCACAAAGCTTTGGGAGTTTTTACGGCATTAACATTTTGACTGAGTGCAAGGGTCTGCCTTCCTTGGTGGGCTGAGCTAGTAAGAGGCGAACATCTGACTTCCACTGATGAAAGGCAGGAAATTCAGAATTACCTCCTGATACTTTCTGCTTCGGTTTAGGATTCGTTATCGTGGCAGTAGGGTGGGCCAGCTACAGAGGGCCCTGCCCGGCCAAGAAACAGACATGATTTTTGAGCTGAGGGCACAGCGCTCAAGGTGGGGGCTTGGAGAGAGACCAGATGATAAAGCCTCTTTTCTCACAAAGGTGGCGGGCAGGAGGATGCAGTGAAGTTTTGCAGGAATTCTTTTCTGATTGGATCTTAGATCTTTACTCCAGGGAACCCCTGTGGTCTTTGCTTTCTTTCTAACAAGATCCCTGACCAAGGAGCCACAGGCCTCGCCTCTGGCTGGCAGTGCAGCCAGATAGAGACAAGCCAAGGGGGGTGCCCGGTGTCACACATTATGTTTACTAAACAGAACGGACAAGTTCCCCTTGTTGCGTGAGGAAGCCCTGCAGCCCTCAATCCCCCAGAGCTGAAGAGGATCCATTTTATTGAGCTCTGTAATGACGGCTCTGGCTGGGGCAGCTGGGTAGTTTGTATTAGCTCTAAGAGACTCGGGAGAGCAGTTTTTCTTTAGAAAAACTATGTTTTTCCTTTAGAGCAACAACAGCCCGACTGTCTTAGCACACCTTCCTATAATCTTTAAAGGAGTGGTAAAATCATCGCCCAGATTGTTCCCCCAATACTTAGGGTGGCCAGAGTTAACAAATAAAAATGCTTGTACTTTTCTAGTATGAGCATGTTCAATGTAATATTTTAGATGTGATTATGCTAGAAAAGTATGTATGGTCTATTTCAAACTCAAATTTAACTGAGCATCCTTTATTTTATCTGGCAGTACTTGACACCTTTCCAAATGTTCCTCCTTGAATGTCTCTGACGACAGGGAACTCATTACCTCTTAAAATAATCATTCCAGTTTTAGACAGCTACAGTTGCTAGAAAGCTTTTCCATACTTTAAGAGGACATTCCCTCAATATGCTCCTCATGTGAACCTCTGGGGCCCCTTGGAATATGTCTAATTCTTCTGCCATGTGACAATACTTCAGATACTTATGAATAGCTCTGTGTCTCCTTGACTTTTCTCTTCTCCAGTCGACCCACCCCCTGATGTTTCAGTTTTTCCTCACAGGATGTTGTTTCAGGGTGGCAGACCTTCCTGTGAATGTGCTCCGGCTTGTTCAGAGCCCTTGTGACTGGGGCACTTGGCAGCCTGAATATTGGCTCTGTCAACATGACTTTGTGCCTGTTGTCAAGGTCTATGTCCCCTGGTCCAGGGAAGGTCTGGCCTCGTGAGCCAGGCTTTAGCATGGACCCTTGCTGCCTGTCAGAGTGGCACTTGGGGGCTGTTGGGGAAGCGTGTATGCCTTACTATACATTGAGTGTTTGTGTCCCCTCAAAATTCATATTTTGAAACCTAACCCCTAATGTGTGGAATTTGGAGGTGAAGCCTTTGGGAGGCAATTATGTCATGAAGGTGAGGTCCTTGTGAATAGAATTAGTGCCCTTATAAGACCTGCAAGAGAGTTCTCCCCTCCTTCTTCCATGTGAGGACACGGAAAATGCTGCCGACTAGGAACCAGGAAGCAGACTCTCACCAGATTCCAAATCTGCCAGCACCTTGGTCTGGGCTTTCCTGGTCTCTGGAACTGAGAGAAATAAACTTCTGTTGTTTGTAAGTCTGTGTGGTATTTTCTCATAGCAGCTGAAGTGGACTAAGGCACTCCTGTACGCACCAAATGTAAGTTTGGCAGCCCCATTCTTATTTGAAACGATAGTTGGCAACGAGGGCATTAGCATAACCAAAAGTCACGTTAGATTTTGGTGAAACAGACTCAGTAACTACAAGACACATTTCTCTTTTAGGTCAGATTGGAGTTGTGGGTGAGAACATCAAGCTGGACTCAGAGATTTGCTACAAACCAGCTGTGGGACTTTGAGAAAGCCCCTTAGCTCTCTGGCTCTCAACATCTTCATCTGAAAAATGAGAGGTTTGAATTAATTTTCTAAGGCAAAAGAATGTCTTACGAAGGCTGTGGGTATGGTTATTGACACATGAAACTAATTGGAATAAAACAGATTTTAAAGAACAGCAAAGAAAAATGGTCATTGTTCCAGATCTAAATGACTTTTTGGTTCTTAGCTTTCCTTGGTCAGGAGGAAACTTTTAGATCTTTATTACTGGGCCATGAAAAGAAAGTTACAGAAATGGAGAAGTATTTAGAAACATTTAAATCTACTTGACATTGCTGTGACTCCAAGTGTATGATTAGTGGGTTGTTTCATTGAGTAGGGTGTGGACCAGTCCGGGTGCTGTTGGACTGGTGGGTGGTGAGTGGTGTGTGATGTGAGTTGTGTACCAGTCACTTGAAGTAGAGTGTGTCTTGGTCTGTAATGGATTAGAAATAAAGGGAAAAATGGGTTCATTACCACAGATAGAGGCAGAGCTTCCTTGCTGGTGTGCCGTTCTCAAATTACAGGTGTATCTAGCTATTGTGCTCTTTGTCCTTGTTGTACCTCTGGGAGGCCTGGGGAAGCCTGGGATCAGCCATCTGAGCAAGTTGCCTCTGGTCAGGAGTAATCAGTAGGCTTCATAAATATTATCATTTTCTATCTGTGCCATGAGGTGAATAAGGTTGAAAAGTGCCACCTTTTCTTCATGTAAGCAAATAGACATAGAGAGGGGACTGAGCTAATTATTGCTCAGACTACAGCTTCCAAATAAACTCTCAAGCAAAAATGTCAAAGCACTTCTTCCCCTCCTGTCTACCTTTCTTTCAAAATTAAATAAAAAATATTATAGAAACATATGCATGTCCTTTAAAATCAAGCAGTACTAAAATATAAAAAATGTAAGTCATCTCCCCAAGTCCTATTCACGTTCCCCAGAGGTATCCACTTTCAAATTGGAGCTTCAATGTTTTTGGAAAAGGGATACTGCCGGGACATGCCCCAATCTCCAGACAGAATCCCAGGAGGCTCCATGCTGGGAAACACCAGGCACCATCAGGCACCATCATGGAGGCTGGGTGAAAGTCTGAACACACAGAAGTTGGGCCATGGACCAAGACCCCCTCATCAACCCATCACAACCAGGCAACCTCTCCTTGCCACCTTTCTTCCCACAGTACCCGCTCCCTCATCCCCACCTCTAGAAGTTCAGAGGATTAATCTTGGGCAAAAAGGAACCTGAGAAGCCCTGGACTTGGGGATACTGGGCACAGAGAAGGCAGAGGTGAGACTCTCTCTCTGACTTGCTCTCAGAATTATCAGGCCTGGAGATGCACCGCAAAAAAAACAACCAATAGATTGAACAGATAACCTATGGAATGAGAAAAAAACATTGTCACATCATACATCAGATAAGGGATTAATGTCCAAAATATATAAGGAACTCACACAACTCGATAGCAAAGCAACAACAACTAATCTGATTGAAAAATACATGGAAGACTTGAGACATTTTCCAAAGGAGGCATATAGAGACCAATAAGTAGGTACCTGAAGAGATGCCCAACATCACTAATCATCAGAGAAATGCAAATCAAAAACCACAAGGAGTTGTCACCTCACACCTGTTAGAATGGCTGATATCAAAAAGACGAGAGATAACAGGTGTTGGTGAGGTTATGGAACAACCAGAAACCCTAGGGCACTGTTGGTGGGGATATAGACACTATGGAAAATGTTTGGAAGTTCTTTGAAAAATTAAAAATAGAACTACCATATGATACAGCAATCCTACTTCTAGGTATTATTTGAAGGAAATAAAATCACTGTCTCGAAGAGATATGTGCACCCGCATGTTCACTGCAGCTTTATTTACAATAGCTAGGGTATGGAAACAATCTAAGTGTCCATCAATGAATGAATGGATAAAGCTGTGGTATATATATATACAATGGAATACCATTCAGCCATAAAAAGAGAAATCCTGCCATTTGCAACAACACAGGGCATTATGCTAAGGGAAATAAATCAGAGAGAGAAAGACCAATACTGTATGACCTCCCTTATATATGGAATACAAAAATTAAACTTAAACAGAGTGGAATGAAAGTGGGGGGAATGAGGAGATGCTGATCAAAGCATTCAAACTTTCATCTATAGGGGTAAATAAGTTCAGGAGATCTAATGTACAGCACGGTGACTCCAGTTAACAGTACTGAGTGCTGAGAGAGTAAGTCTTAAATGTTCTCAACACCCACCCACACAGCAATTATCTGAGGTGATGTATGTGTTGAGCAACCTTATTATGGTAATCATTATGTAATATATACATGCACCGGATCATCACATGGTACCTCTTAAACTTAGGCAATGTTATATGTCCATTACATCTCAATAAAACTGGGAAGAAACCAAAACAAAAATGATCAGGTGCTATACCCCATCCTAGAAGGAGATTTTTCTCTGGAAAAGCTCAACATCCCCAAGAAAAGAGCCATATGCTGACATTTGGAGGTCCTTCGTGAAAAGGCCAGCTGTTGTCTGATTATCCCGCAGTGACCTCCAGCTGTCAACATGCCCCGTGCTCCTCCGCAGAGCTTCCAATAGGCTTTCTATTGCCTCACACTTAAGTATGAATGAGAGATACATTCGCTAGTAGATTGATTTCATTAGTGGTCCTGATTAATGTCAGTCTTATCTTCAAGATTTTTACCCTGTGACTCTTGCTACCAGCCTGCTGGACAAATATGAGAGGTACGTGTGAAAAAGCTAAGATCTCCAAATTAGGGCCATCCTAGACCAACCAAATTCCATTAGTCCCACCAGCTGAACACAGGTGCATGAATGAGCCCATCCAAGATCAGCCAAACCTGACACAGCTGACTCATAGACCAAGCTCTGCCCTCCCCGGGGAAAGCAAAATATTATGACATCAAATCCATAATATGTTAATGTGGATGAATATAAACCCTGCCTCCTCCTCAGTACTACTCTATCCCATCACTTTCCTGCTTGAGATCTAAGAACAGTTCCTGGGCCCTGGAATTCAGTTCTCTGCAGAGTGGTACCCTGGACATTGTCCTACAGAGAACAGAAAGCCATGGACAGAAGTTGGGTAAAGCAAATGCCGGGTAGGCCTTGCTGGACCCTGGCTTCATCCTCTGGCTGCTGGTCCTGCTTTACAGTCATCTCTTCTGGCCTCTGACTCTGTGGCTACTTCCGTCCTTGTGTCAGTGGGAAGTCCCAGAATGCCAAGTGAAATTGGTTAGCCGGATCCTGAACTCAAGTGTTGGTCTAGAGAAGCCCTTGGGCTTGTCCGTAAAGGTAGAGGCAGAGGAAACTGGGTAAAAATCATCTACCATACCACCTCCAGGCTATTCCTTCAATAGGCCTTTCCTCCCTTCCTTCCCCACACCAAGGTTTATAGAACTCTCTCTTCCACCAGTATCATATCAGAAAAGAATCTGCTTAACTTCAGGAAATATTTAAATGTCACTTTTCTCAGGGCGTCTTACAATTCAAGTCTTATTCCTAATTGGATTGAGAAATCTTTTATCCTTTCAAAAGGATCTTCTCAGGTGGTGGAAATCCTTTCGAGGGAGATGGGTCTGTGTTTTTCAGTGGAAATAGTAACTGGTAGTTTGAGTCCTATGGTTGGTGCTCACAGCTGGCACTTTAATTTTGCCAAAATATTCTAGAGATGGTCATTAGCTCACTGGGGACTGGGGAGAAAGTAAATAAGAAAATCGCCTTGCAAAGGCGTACTGTGTTTTGTAATTTGGACTCTCTCCCTGCTGATATTCAAACAGCACTCACGGCCATGCACTGTTACCTGAGTAACAGTCCTTGAGTTGGCATTTTAAGGTCCAACAGGGTTCACAGGAAATATGTCCCTCTTTCTTGGGCTTTTGCCAGCTTTCGGAGGGATGTTTTCCTCTTTTTTTTGATGCTAAAATAGAACTTACAGTCTCTTGAAGTCTAATAAATCAATTGCTATTGCCCTGGGCTTCATAGCTAAAGCAAAAGGAGAGCTGAGGTAATTGTCTGAATAATTTGGGCAAAACAACCAACTATCCTGGATGTATTGCAAAGATTGGACTTATCCAGATAGGACAATACAGCGAATCTGCTTAGTACTTTTTAGTTTCTATCCAAATAGAACAGAGTAGTGAATCTTCACCCTTTCTTTCGGGGACACTTTCTTAGTTGTCCTAGCTTTCCTCCCTGGGAGTGGCACCCAGAAGAAACCCTGTGAATGTAATAACAATGGCAAGTGTTTATTGGGCTTTGTATGTTCTAGGCGCTGTGCTAAGCACTTTTAATAGATATCATTTAGAGGTCATCACCATAACCCTATTACCATCCCCACTCAGCAGATGTTGGACATGAAGCCGGCAGAGCTTCAAGAACCTGGGGTAAAGCTCACAGCTGGTGAGTCGCAGAGCGGAGTCAGCCAGTTTGACTCCAGATCCTATTCCTTCCAGCATGAAACCTCTAAGTAGGATTATACAATGATGATACTAAAATCCAGAGAAATTGTGATCAGACCAAGGGAAATTTGCTCCTTAGTGGAAGGGGTGGTACATGCAGAAGCATGGATGATGTAAGATAAGTGTCCCGCTGTGGGCCTCAGATTCCTCCAGGGTAGGGGAAGGCATTGGTCTTTGTTTCATAATTCATAAATCTGTTTCAGGTCTCACTATAATTTTTAAAGTGGTCTGAGTCTGTGACCCTCACTATTCATTGCCTGAGCTCTGATTGAAGTCGAGTCCTGGGACTATTTGAGCCCTGGTGCTCTTGCAAGGAGGAAAGAGCTAATAGTTAGGATAGGCTGAGTTTTGGAAACAAATAGCCTTCAAATCTCAGTGTTAATCTAAACAACACAGCATTACATCTCTTGTGCTTATGTGTCCTCTTCAGGGTTGGGTGGGTGGATGGGTGGGGGGCATCTCAGTTGTCCTCTAGAACCCAGGCTAATGGGGCAGCTATAGGCTGTAAGGTTGTAGGTCACTCTGCCTGAGGGAAAGAAAGCTCTGAAGGACTTACATTGGAAATTAAATGCTTTGGCCCAGAAAGTGACATGTGCCACAGCTTCTCCTAACTCCTTAACCAGAGCAAGTCCCACGAACCCATCCAACCACAGGGGACTAGGAGTTACAACCTTACCATGTTCCCCACAGATGGACAACTGGAAAAATCTGAGAGCAGCATTAATGACTACCTACAATCTATATGAATGCCACAATGTCCATGTAAGATCCTACATGACTGGGGAAGATAGCCAAGACAGGCAGGACTGCTAATATTGTATTGTGCTTGAAGGGATAGGTTGGACAAGAGAGCACTTCCTTTTCACTGAGATAATGGAGATGGGGTTGGGGAGGGGTAGACAGGGGGGTAAAGAGAAGTGCCTCAAAGCCAGGTTTTTCTCTAGGGTCACCTTGATCACATTCCTTCCTTTACTGTTTCTTGTAACCCACTAATTAAGATAGCTAAAAATGTTACCATGAGCCACAGTCAACATCAATTAAAAACCCCATATATATTTCATGTGAAAACACATGGTGTTCAAACATGTGTGATTTTCATCAGACCTCCTCATCTGTTTGTCATTTAAGGTTCAGGCCATTTTCCATATTTCTATCAAATGCTGCCTGCTGCAGATGAAAGCCTGGCAAATAACCGTGCAAAAGAAACTTTCTGAAGTTATAAATAATCAAATGCCCGTGGGGGGCTGACCTCATATACAATAATACACAGAGTAATGATCAGAGCTCCGAGGGAAAACGGAGCTAAACGAGTACCTTCTTATAAGGGGAAGGTGGCAGCTTTGCTTACAATCACACGAGTGTCATTTTTCTGATCCCTCATTCTCTGGCAGGAATAGGACAGAGTGGAGCTATGAAGAGAGTTGTGGAAGGTTGGGATGGTGGTATGCTGCTAAGTGTTTAATAGTTGGCTCTCTGAAGGGAAGAGCCCTGATATGCACTGTTTGCCAGTTTCTGTGCTGTAAATACCCCCACTATGACTGCATTTCAAGGTACCAACATGATGTCATTGAACATGATTTGGGAAGAGATATAGATGATGGGTTCTTGCATGCAGCATCACCTTCATATCACTGAGTAACAAAATGGGGACAGTTGCCTATCTTCTGTTCTCTACCTACCTCTAGTCCCAGAATAGGATGTTTGGAGTACAGGTGGCAGGAACTGTTCAGAGGAAGACAACGGCAAGAGGGAGGCAGATCTAGTGCTGAGGAATATAGACAACTCCCAAATTGTATTAGTTTCCTAGGTCTATGGCCACAAATGACCACAAACCTGGGGGCTTAAAACAACATAAATATATATTTTTCAGAGTTCTGGAGTCAAAAAGTCTGAAATTAAGGTGTTGGCACAGAGTTGATGTCTTCTGAGATCTCTACAGGATAAACCACCTTGCCTTTCTACTAGCTTCTGGTGATTACCAGCCATCCTTTTCTTATAGACATATTCTAGTCTTTACCTCCATCATCCCATGGCCTTCATCTCTGTGTGTCTCTCTATGTCCTCACCTCTTCTTTTTTAAATATTATTTTATTGATTATGCCATTACAGTTGTCCCAATTTTCCTGCTTTGCCCTCCTCCACCCAGCACATCCCACTCCCTCAGGCAATCCTCACACCATTGTTCATGTCCATGGGTCATCTGTGTAAGTTCTTTGGCTGCTCCATTTCCTATACTGTACTTTACATCCTCATGGCTGTTCTGTAACTATCTATTTGTACTTCTTAATCCCCTCAACTCTTCACCCATTCCCCACAAACCCCTTCCATCTGGCAACCATCAAAATGCTCTCTGTATCCATGATTCTATCTCTGTTCTTCTTGTTTGCTTAGTTTGTTTTTTAGATTCAATTGTTGATAGATATGTATTCATTGCCAATTTATTGTTCATAGTTTTGATCTTCTTTTTCTTAAATAAGTCCCTTTAACATTTCATATAATAATAGTTTGGTGATGATTAACTCCTTTAGGTTTTCCTTGTCTGGGAAGCTCTTTATCTGCCCTTCGATTCTAAATGATAGCTTTGCTGGGTAGAGCAATCTTGCCTGTAGGTCTCTGCTCTCATGACTTTGAATATTTCTTTTCAATCCCTTTGAGCCTGCAAAGTTACTTTTGAAAACTCTGCTGACAGTTTTATGGGAACTCCCCTAGAGGTAACTAACTGCTTTTCTCTTGCTGCTTTTAAGATTCTCTCTTTATCTTTAACCTTTGGCATTTTAATTATGATGTATCTTGGAGTGGGCCTCTTTGCGTCCATCTTGTTTGGGACTCTCTGTGCTTCTTGGATGTGCCTGACTATTTCCTTCACCAAATTAGAGAAGTTTTCTTTCATTATTTTTTCCAATAGATTTCCAATTTCTTGCTGTTTCTCTTCTCCTTCTGGCACCCCTATGATGTGAATGTTGGACCTCTTGAAGTTGTCCCAGAGGCTGCTTATACTATTCTCATATTTTTGGGGTTCTTTTTTCTTTTTGTTGTTCTGATTGGTTGCTTTTTGCTTCCTTATGTTCCAAATCATCGATGTGATTTTCAGCTTCATCTACTCTACTGTTGTGTCCTTGTAAATTGTTCTTTATTTCAATTAGTGTATCCTCATTTCTGACTGGATCTTTCTTATGCTGCTAAGGTGCTCATTAAGTTCCTTGAGCATCCTATAACCAGTGTTTTGAACTCCACATCTGATAGATTGCTTATCTCCAATTTGTTTAGTTCTTCCTCTGGAATCTTGTTCTGTTCTTTCATTTGGGCCATGTTTTCTTGTGTACTCATTTTGGCAGCCTCCCTGTGTTTGTTTCTATATAGGCAGAGCTGCTATGACTCCTTGTCTTGGCCTAATGTAGTAGGTGTCCTATAGGGTCCAGTGGCACAGACTCC
>VMDR010018451.1:0-19177 GCA_007922815.1 Macrotus californicus
CAAGATTTCTAGGAGAGGAACAAAAAGTGCAAAAGACTTGAGGTGGTGAAACCTGGGGTTTTCTAGGAGTAGAAACAACATGTGAGGCTGGAGGGTAATGAACTGAGGCTAAGAAAGAAGGTAGGCAATGAGGTTGGAGAGGTGGGCAGGGCCAGATCACTCTCAGAGGCCCTGATAAGGAGTTAGACTTCGTGCTAAGGACACTGGAGAATCTCTGAAGGCTTCCCATGCCTGTGTGTAGAATGGTCTCTGAATGTGCACATGTGTATGTGTTTGTATAAATGTACATGCTTATATATATTGTACATGTATGTAAATGTGACAGGAATGGGATTGTCCTACAAAGTCCTTAGAGCAGATCCATTGTGGGGAAAGAAACCTTTCTTGGCTTCATCCATGGGAAACTTTTGGAGGGAGCTCTATTTTGCAGGGAGAGACAAGAGGCACCACCAGCAAAGGTTCTCCTTTCCCACTTCCCCAGTCTGAGAGTGCACTCTGGTTCCCACCTAACCTGAACAATTACCCCTCTTTCAGCAGGGACAGAAGGGAATGGAAACTGCTGCAATCAAAGCATCTCAAACTGGTTCCAGCTCCCTAGAGGAGGGAGGTATGGAGTCTGGGTTACTGGGATGGGGAGTGGCAGTGCAGAGAGGAACGGAGCTCTTCCTAACTCCATCCAGCTTCACGGCAACTTCTAGAGACATTTCTGCTGGTGGAGCAATGGGAAGGGTGACATTTCTGCCTTCATACAGAACATATCTCAAGCACCAAAATTCTCCCCTGGGGGGTGAGGACTGATGGAGAGGGTAGAGAGAAATTAACCTCTCTCTGCCACATGGAGAAGAAAATAGGAGAAATGGCAGCCAGGAAACAAGAAAACTGGGCACAGGTGGGTAATCCCCTGCCCTTTCTTGCCTCCTGGAATTATGATGGTAGAGATTCTCTTAGAAGGCCTTGGAGATGAAGAGCAGGGAGCCAGGGAGGGAGGGAAAGGACCTGGGGGTCTCACCAATTCCTTGTGCTCCTCAGTGAGGCTGGAGGGCAGGGTGTCCATGTAGGAATCCTTCAGGGGCTTCCAGCCAAGCTGGTGGGGCTCCATGTAGATCATCCCACACCTGGAAAGCACAGACAGAGACCCACCTGATCTCCCAAGCACATGAGAAGAGGTAAATGCCCCGGTCATGATGAAGTAAGGGGCTGAGGTTGGGCCAGGTCACAGACCCTCACCAGCTCCAGGCCACAGGGAAGGTGCACAGGTTCTTATCAGGAAAGGGTAGAGACCAGTGGTAAGAGTGGGTCCTGGGAGCCAGAGAGACTTGGGTTTGAATCCCAGCCCCAGATCCTACTAATTAAGTGACCTTGGGCAAGGTTTCTTTACCATGTCTGAACTTCTATATCCTTGTCTATAAATTGAGGGATATTTTTAAAAATGCAGTTCATAATGCTATTGTACTGATTACATAAAACGCCAGTAAAGAACTTAGCACCATGCCCAGCACGTGCAACGCTCTTCATCAATGGGAACTACTGTCATTGCCATAATGTCAGTGTATCACCACGGACTGATATGTAATAGTTTATGCAGCACATGCCCTTTTCCTGTGTTACATCAATACCAGCTATTATGAATTGATCTCTTGTTGCATGCCAGGCACCATGTTAGGTCCCAATGCCTTCCTCTCTAAGTATTTCTCCTTATGGTCTAAGTTTTAGACATGAAGAGACCATGGCTCAGAGAGGCTAAGTGACTTGGAAGAGGTCACACAGCTAATAAGTTGCATGACCAGGTTGGGAGTCCAAGCTAGTCTGACTTGCCATGTGTTTTTTCTACTCCCTCATATTGTCTTTGGGAATGTGGGCTGATTGTTTTATTTTATTTTAATTTCTTTTCTTTTCTTTTTCATGGACTTCAGATGACAAAGACTGGATTAATTATCATCCCTGGCACACACATCATTAGCCCATGCATGGAATTTCTTAGTTAATTGTTTCCAACAATGTAGTAAGTGCCCATGAACCCACCACCCAGACAGAAGCTAGGATCCTGACAATACCTTCTAACCATATGGCTTTCCTCACCTGAGGTAACACAACACATTAACAACTATGTTCACCTGCTCCTTGGTTCCTTTCTTTCTTATACATTTTTAAAAGATTTTATTTATTTTTAGAGAGGGGAAGGGAGGGAGAAAGATAGGGAGAGAAACATCAATGTGTGGTTGCCTCTCACACACCCCTTACTGGGGACCTGGCCTGTACCCCAGGCATGTGCCCTAGACTGGAAATTGAACCAGTGACACTTTGGTTCCCAGGCCAGCACTCAATCCACTGAGCCACACCAGCCATGGCTTATACAATTTTATAGCATCTCTGTATGTTCCTAAAATGTGTGTGTGTGTGTGTGTGTGTGTGTGTATATATATATATATATATATTATAGTTTTTAACAATTTAAAAAGGGACACTATGCTGCATGCAACATTATGGGCTTATGCTTATGCATAATATTGCTAAGATTTTACCCTTAATATATTTAATTTAGATTTATCCATAGAGTTGCATGTCAGTACAATTCATTTATCTTGAGTGTTATATAAATATTGCAATGTGTGACTATATTATACATTCGTTCACTCCTGTTAATGGGCATTTGGATTGTTTCCAAGTGCTTCTTACTATGAACCATGCTACCATGGAAGTTCTTATACATGAGCAAAGGTTTTTGGGGGGCATGCACTTAGGAGCAGACTTGCTGAGTCAGGAGGCATATGAATGTTTAATCTTAGGAGATAATGTCAAACTCTCTTCCAAAGTGCTTGCCATATTTGAGATTCTTACCAGCCATGCAGATTGAGGACTGATTTTACAACAAATCTAAGTGACAATAATGTGTGTGATCTGCTAGGGCTTAATTACATTTGTGGATTTTCAGAGCTTTTTCCCTGCTTAGTGTTAGTTGACAGCAAGTCTCCCTCAGGTGCTAGCACAGGAGGACTGACCTGCTCACAGTGGCAGGAGAGGCCTGTTCCAGATCGGCTGGCTCGAAGATCAGACTCATCTTGGAGCTCATCTGGATAATCTCCCCACTCATTAAGCATAGCTGAAAGGCAAAGCAGAGAGGTGGAGCTCTGTCTGCAAGTAAAGAGGCCTCAGTGGACACAGAAGATTTGACTCCATTCAACAAAGGTGTCTTGAGCTCCTATGAGTGCCGGGTACATAGACTTAACAGACAAAAACCCCTGTCTAGGGGTTTACATTGTGCTAAGAGGGGACAGATGAGAAGCCAAATATAGAGTATATAAAACAGTAAAAGTGCTTTGGAGAAAAATAAAGTAGGAGAGGGGGTTACAGAATGCTCAGTCAGGGTTGGGTGAGTTGAAATTTTACATAGAGATTAGAGAGTCAGAGAATTGCAGCCTTAGATGAAGAGTCAAGTTATCGGACCACGCCAGATTTTATGGTTCCTTCCTCACTGTTTACTACAGAACTGCATATCCTCATCTGTTTTATTTGCCCACATCTTCCATGAAAGACTTCTTTTGCAACCCCCATGAACTGGTCAAGGGCTGGAGTGGAAGACTCGTCATCAACCCTCCTGGAGTGGAGAGAGAGACCATGGGAAGTCCTCGTGTTCAGCAGGCACATCCCTGTAGGAACTAGCGCACGTACATGGTACAGCCTCCAGCTAGAGACTAAGGTAGTGGTGCTGCTTCCCATTTGTCAACAGGGGTTCCAGTGAGATGTTCAAACCATAAGATTGTGACCTTGGCTTATCAGGAAAAAGAGGAAACCCCACTGCTTCCTGCTGCACATCATAAGCTGTGGCTAAAAAGTTCCCTGCATATGACATGGCCCACATCAGGCACTCCTAGAAAGAGGTCACTATGTATGTCCCTAGGAGGGTCCCAGCTGTATGGGGCTGACATCACCAGCAGTGTCATCTCTGGATATCAAGAAAAGTAAAATATACCCATACTTGTGGCGGTATCATTTACACCCAAAGCCTAGGAGAGTCATCAGGAACTTCACTGATTATGACTCTATACTTCTAATCTTAAGCCAACTGATATATTTATACAGTTCGTAAACTAATAACATAGTCCATATCATGTAATAAAATTTTTCTGTTTTTATTTGTTACATAACCATAGTTATATACATGATATAATTAGTACATATGTATATTTGGACAACTGGGTCTTCCATGGTGAGCATGACTCACCCTTCATCTTGTGAGACTTAAACACAGTAGGAAAACTGATTTCACAGTAATATATATTCAGTATAGGAAATCTTCCTTGAAATGGTGATAAATTTCATCTCATTTTAACAGATATATAGCACTTGCTATGTGCCAGGCACTATTATAGGCAGTTTGCAAGTATGAACTTATCTAGTCTTTCTAACAATACTGTGAGGTAGATACCAGTATTCCCACTTTACAGATGATAAAAATGAGGCACAGAAACTAATCAGCTTGTTTGAGGTTACACAACTGGTAAGCGGCAGGGCAAGATCTGGACCCACACAGCCTGGCTCCAGAGTCCAAGCTCCTTAGCCACCACACTTCATGTAACAGAATGTATTTCCAAAGACTGTTCCAACAGCATCTCCTACCCCACTTGCACTTTTGCAATAGGACCTTGCCCACCTCCATCAAGGAGAATCTATTTTTCCACCTTCTTGAATTTGGGCAGGCCTCGTGCCTTCTTTGACTAATAGAATTCAAAGAAAGTGAAGCTGTGCCTATTCCAATCATATCTCCTAATTTCCTGGAAACTTCCACTTACTGCCTCTTGGAAATTGGCCAACACATAAGAAGCACCACAACCCTGAGACCACCAAGTGAGAAGTCCAAGCTATGTGGAGAGGCCTGGAGGACGAAGTGTTATTTGGATAGGGAGAGAGGGAGGGGTGGAAGGAGAGAGGGAGAGAGAGTGAGGGGGAGAGAAAGAAAGAGAGAAAGAGAAAAGTGCTAGGAGAAATGAGTCCCAGATATTGGGTGAAGAAGTGACCTAGGATGTGGATCCTCCAGCCATAGCTGCTGCAGCTGATATCACAATGATTAGCTGAGCCCAGCTGAGCCCTTTAAAAATTTGTAATCCACAATATCTTGAGCAAAGTAAATGGCTATTTTAAGCCACTGAGTATTAAGGTAGTTTGTTGTACAGCAATGAATAATCAAAGCATATCTCATATATCAGTACTATGTACTATATTATTTAATTACCAACACCCCTATTTTATTACTTTTTTATTTTTAAGTATATTTTATTGATTATGCTAATACAGCTGTCCCATTTTTTTCTTCCCTTTTCCCCCCTTCCGCCCTACACCCCTCTTATCCTCCAGCATCCCCCTCTTTAGTTCATGTCCATGGGTTGTACATATAAATTCTTTGACTCATCTATTTCCTATGCTGTTCTTAACCTCCCCCTGTCTATTTTATGCCTTCCAATTAACAAATGAGGAAACTGTGGTCCAGAGAAGTTATGGAAGTTGCCCAAAATAACACAGCTCAGTTGTAAAGCTAGAGGTCCACTCTGATGCCAGCACCAAGGCTTTTGACCATTAGACAGCCCTGTCTTTAAACACACATAGTTTACCCACTATTAATACAAACAGAAACATAATTCATGAATTGATAATTGTTACTTGCTTTGGGGGCATTTGTTCTTAGTATAATACCCTACTCATGTAAAAACGATACTAGACTCTGAAGCTACCTTTTTATTGTCATCCAGGACAGTGTTCATGTTTTCAATCCAAACAGCATCCACGGGCCCATCAAATATAATCCACTTGCGATCATCAGACATTGAAGATGCTTGCTCCCGGAAAGCATTGGCGAGGACACCGTCTGTCCATTCGTGGCTGATTTGGTCAAAGCACCCGTACAGCTGTCCCATGGTTATGGCCTTGGGGTTGATGATCTTAAACACCACCGCATACTCCTCCATCTTTTTGGCTGGGCAAGTTACAAAGGTTCTGGTGAGACCAGAACATTAAACAGGAGATAATATCATCTTAACGACCAACCAACCATTATGGTTATGCCATTCAAGGACAAGCCTTATAAAATCTGTGCTCAGTTTTTTAAAGATTGGGATATCTGGATAGGCAATGCCTGAGATTGTTAGGTTATTACAACCATTAATTTCTCACCATATATTCTTCTGAGGCTCATTTCAAACAGGGCAAACGTTCCAGTCAGATCTGAAGAAACCTGCCTGGGCCTAAAACAGCTTTGGCAGGAAAGGACAGAGGTGCCACATTATCAGGCCTCCTTATATCCCTGGTTCTCAAGCTACTCTGAGAACCTTGGCTTGACTTGAGATGAAGAAACAGCTGATGGGTAAAAGGTTCTGGAAAATGATGCCACTTTTCTTTAGCCCTGAAACCCCTTCGTTAGCTGCTTAGTAGGTGTCCCCTGAGAAATGCACACTGTGGGAGTACCAGGACCCAACTGGAATGTCTAGCCTGATGGATGATACAGTGGTATGTATTTAATAACAGAAAATAATCATACTTTTACATGATCCTTCAAAGTAAGGAAGAGTTGGCATGTCTAAGCACCATTTCTGCAGAATCCCAAAGCAGAGATGAGGTTGCCTCCTTTCTCTTCCTTTAGTTTCCTAAACTATATTCAAATCTTAAAACTACCGAAGTTTGAAATGACCAAATTAGTTCTGAATGCCAAGTCAGTCCCTAAAACAAAAACCTCAAAAATCGAACAGCAACTCAGTTACCCTATGTTATTAGAAATCAACTGTTAAAATAAAGTGCTGGAAGGCATTGTGTAATGATAGCCAGCAAGCACTGCTTTCAAAACCACAGGTTTATTTTAAAAACAAACAACGCCCCCCAAAAACTTTCTTTGGCAATAAACATAGCTCCCATTGTTGAGTAGAAACCATGCCAGGTTAGTCACCTGCATAATTTCACGTATTCTCCCAGTAATGCCATTTACAGCTGGAAAAACAGGCTAAAAGAGGTTTAGTCATTTACCCAAGGTCTGGGTCTGATTCTAAAGTCTGAGGTCTTATCCTTCACATTAAAAGGAAGAGAAGGATGGGAGAAAAAAGGAAGAAAAGAAACCATGCAATGATTTGCTTTTAGAATCATTCTGGTTAGGGCAGTGGTAGAATTTCTCTCACCAGGAAACCTTTGGAGAAAACAACTCTTCACCAATTGAGAAAGTTCCTCCAGCTTTAATGACGTGTACATAAAATCCCATTGGAAGCTCCCTCCACCCCTTTATTTTTGGCTTGCAGACTTCTGTGCGTCAGGTTCTGTTTCTGGCTCTGACATTACAATCCAGGGTTTGCAAATAAAAAATAAAGACAAAAAGAGAAAAAACAACAACAAAACCCAGTCTGGCATTATTACCACGGAGCCAGCCCATTGGCTGAGGAGTCCTAATCTCCCTAGAAGCTGGGGCTGTGAGCTTTACCTTTATTTAAGTCACCCAGAGCTGCGGCCAATACTTTATAAGCACAGGTCTTGCCACCCATGGGGTCTCCAACAATCATGAAGCCATGTCTTACCAGCATCATCTCATAGATCTGAGAGGAGACATCATATAAGAAGCCAATCATTACAAACCTCAGAGAATTACAAATTAATCAGGAATCAATGAAGAATGAGGGGTCAGATGGGATTCCCACAGTCACATCCACCTCTGCTGTCCTTTCTATGATACATAATTTAAATACCTTTTGGATGAATGCACATATGTGTGGGTCTCAGATTATTTAAGATTGGAACTACTACTTACTCTGCACCTGTCTATGTGTATCAAGTGACTTACCTAACTTATTTCATTTAATCCATTCAGGTGTCATTAATCACCTTCTAATGGTGGAAAGAACAAGCTCAGGAGAAGTTAAGTCACTTGCCTGAGCTCATCAGCGGCAGAGCCAGGATCTGAACACGAAGATTCTCTGACTGCAGTGCCCATAATATTTTCATTACACCACTTCCATTTGCTTTTTTGTTTCTCTTTGGATTGATTCATTTTATATTTTTTATTTTTTACTTTTATATGACATTTTTTCAATGACAGTTTTTATTCAATATCCTTTTGTGTTAGTTTCAGGTGCACGGCGTAATGATGGTTAGACAGTCACACACTTTACAGAGTGTCCCCCCTGATGTTTGCGGTGCCCACCTGGCATCACACACAGTTATCACAATATTATTGACTATTCCCTGTGCTGTACTTTACATCCCCATGACTGTTTTGTAACTGCCAGT
This sequence comes from Macrotus californicus, assembly GCA_007922815.1. Classification (NCBI taxonomy): domain Eukaryota; kingdom Metazoa; phylum Chordata; class Mammalia; order Chiroptera; family Phyllostomidae; genus Macrotus; species Macrotus californicus. The sequence continues at coordinate 8,257 of VMDR010018451.1, forward strand.
CTACTTTTCAGTCCCTTCACCTTTTTTACCTAGTCCCCCAACCCTTCCTCCCCTCTGGAAACCATCAGTCTGTTCTCTGTAAGAAGAGGAAACAGTGGTAATTTTAACAAATTACATTTCCATTGGCAATATCCTTTGTTGAGGCCTAAACGCTGTTCCAACTTGACTGGAACTCTCAGAAGATGAAATGTATTTTCTGAGCCAGGCCTCACTCTAAAATATAAGTTACCTTCTCTGTCATTGGTTCAGGGATAGCCATGTGACTATCACACCTTTCACAGCTAATCCTGAGATTTAGGCTGAAGCCACTTGGAGAGTGATGCTTTTTCTCCCTGGGCTTTAACCTGTTACAATCTTAGCCTGAAGCTGCTGGGAGCCAAATGAAGAGTGGAGTTTTAATGCAGAGAGAGCCCAGAAAAGAAGACAGATCCCAGATGGTGTTATGTACAAATCTGGATCCTGCTATGCCTGAGGCCAACATATTTCTATTCTATACAGGTTAGATAAGTGAATAAATTCCTTTTTGTTGATTAAGGCCGTTTGACTCAGGTTTCTATCACTGGGTACTGAGACAGTTCTGACTAATTCAAAGTTCAGTGCCCTAAAGGGAAGACCCCAATATTTTAAAAAAAGAAACCCCAATGAAGATGATTATAGGAAAAATACCGGATTTTAAACTTCAATTTGGAAATGAGGCATGAAAATATTAAGGTGATTTCATCTCTCCCTCGACCTCCCTGCAGGCACTTCTGATTGCTGTCATCATACCCATGTGCCACAATTCTTTTTAACTCCTGAGTTTAGCAAACAGTAAAATAGGTATCTGCCCATGTGAGCCCAATGAACCAACCTGGACAATTTTCCCAATAAACCAAGGTACTGGCTGGAGTTTCATCTTTCCGATGTTCTTATTCAGCACTTCCATAAAAACTTCATAATCTGACGATGGAAGAACAACTCCAGGGAACAGATCTGATATAATTCCCTGATAATCAGGATTTGAGAGAAGGTAGAAAGGATGACTTATTAGCTGTATGACCTCTATATTGTCCTAAAATGAGATATACAAAAATCTTTGAAAAATTCCAAACCTTATTTTTCCTGCATCGAAACTCATCCACAAGTACAAATTCTGACACTATCTGTTCAACATGATTTCCCTCCCAAATAATTTTAAAAGTCAGCAAATATTTAATGAGCCTGTGCTGGCTTCCACTTGTTGTATTAGGAATAAGCAAGGCAGTCATGATTTCTGTCTTTATGGTGCTTACAACCTGGTAGGTAGGCATTAGAATAATTATAAAAGGAGACTAATTAAATTTGATAAAAACAATTACCCACACCTAATAGTGAATATTATCCTATCAGTGAAACTATTGTAATTAAAATGGGAACTAGACAGAAAAATTGCCATCACCATTACTATTGAACATTTGGGTTAGGGTATCTCAAGATAGGGATGCTGGCTATCAGGCAGCATGTGGAGGGGGTACCAAGGAAGGAAACATTTCACCTTCAGAAGTGGAGTCCCAGAGCCAGTCCCAGTGCACACCTGAAAAAGAGGGACATCTTGAGCCAAGAACTTGGCCAGGTTGATGTCAAGCAAGGCCCGCAGCAACAGGACACTCTCGTTCTCCTTTGGGTACTTGAGCTTGAGGTTGCCAGCGGCAGTGAGCACAGACTTGACGGCTCGCATGCCATAGTCGTAGTGATGCTGAGAGGAGAGCTGCTCCGAGCACAGGCGGTAGGTCGCCACAATCTTCTGGGCGAGACTGAAAGATAAATACATACATCTGCATACCCCCAGAGAGGACCACGTCTTTCTCAGCACACATTCCCAACATCCCTGTGCCCTGCCCCTTCAAAAACCAGGCTTGCCTATGGACTTGATGAAGAACCCCTATCATTTGAAGGCCTTCTAATAGAGTTGCTGTTAACTAAGGAAGCACTGTTAGGATGAAAAAAAAGCAAGCACACACATAGATGTATAACATATGGTATGAGAAATTATATGTGTATATACTTTTACGTGTTTATATGAATGTATATGTACATAGAGAGAGAGAGAAACATACACACACATTTGGAAAGAATACATCAAACTATTAATAATGTTAATTGTTAATTCCTGGAGAGTGAGACTAAGGGTTGCTGATGTGAAACTCACTTTTTTAACTTCTGTAACATTACAAGTTTTTCCATGTCCATGTTTTACTTTTTAAATTTAAAAACCAATTCAAACTTTAATATACTCAGCACACAACACATGTATACTCACATGTACTAGCATTTCTTATTCTTCTGGGCACACTGCTGGATCACATATCCTAGCCTCCCATGCAGTTGGGGTGGTCACGCCACTGAGTCCTAGGCAGTGGCATGTGAATGAGAGGGGAGTCTGCCACTTCCAGGGATGGTCCATAGAAACTCCCGCTGTGAGACCCTTCACACTCGTGTGTTGTAGCAGTGACATGTAAGGTACTGGGTACCTTCTCTTGGGGAAGGACTGTCCCTGATCACAAACACCCACTTAGATTTTCCAGAGAGTGAACTTTTCTATGTGGCCATGTAAACTTTTCTATGGTAAGGCAATGGGATTTGGGGATGAGGGCTACCCTAAGTAAGATGCTTATGTACATCTTCTTTGTGATGAATCCCCTCTGCAACACCAATTCACTTTAAACACAAAGACTTTGTGCTGCACAGGGCGGGACATAAGGCAAGTGGTTCAACAAAAGTTTGACAATTGAATAATATAAATGAATTGAATGGGCAAAGAAATGTAATCCAGATTTCTTACAGCAAAAATAAATTAAACTTCATGTGACCAAAGAAGTCTCTTGGCCTAGGAAGGGTAGCATATGCTATTCAGAATGTTTGCATGCAGCCCCTTGGACTGAAAATGAGAATAGCCAAGTTACAAAGACACTGGGCCTTCGGAGACCTCTGCGGTAGCAAAACATTGATTGATTATGGCTAGGACAATGTAAAAAAGACAAATGTAAAATTTGAAGTAGGTCATTAAAGCCATTTCACAATGATATTAATAACTCTAGGTGCCTGTGATAAAGGCACAGATGTGTTAATGTGCGTGTGTGTCTTGGAAAACTGGGTAATACTGGAATGAGAGATACCCAGTTGGTTAAAGTAAATAAATGTTATATTGACAACAATGTTAATTCTAAATTATATTAAAATTTCCCCTTAAATCTTGGAATAATTTCATGTTTTTCAGTGTTGCCTTAAGCCATTTAGAAATGTGTGTGCACAAATGTTGCAGGGAGGAATACAGAGCAGATGAGTGGCTGCTTTCTTTAACAGAAGTCCATAATAGGTGTACGTAACGAAACTGGTGGCCTTCTCTTGGGAGTCTGGGTCATTTTCCATCAGGGGTGAAGTCAGGACCAAGACCAAGGCTAGGTGCCTTTACATCAACAGGTAAGCAGAAGTCTTTTTCTCAGTTTCTCTTTTCCAATGGGAAACCCACCTTTAATCCACCACACAACAGCCACCCTTGTGGAAGCTTTAGGACCCCCTGGAAAAACAACGTAACACACCTCCTGGAGTCCATAAACCCCATGGAGTAGAGAGAGATTTCTCCAATGAGGGCATAGTCTGGCACCATCATGGCCACTGTCCGGAACAAGGCCTGGAAAAGAAACAGCCGTTGAGAGCCTGAAAGCACGCAGTGAGCAATGGGAAGGCACATCTGCAGAGGCGAAGAGAAGCGTGTGATCACTGAGGCCATGCTGCTGATGGACAAGAGAAGGGGAGAGGAGGACAAGCCAATGCAGAGGAACTGTCTTCACGGGACAGGTTCCCTGACCCAGTGACCTCTCCGTGAGCCCTGTCCAGGTGCATGCTGTCACACCGGGGCCCTCCACAGAGTGCAGAGGCCCTAGGTGCCGGTGTCCTAACAACACCTCATTTTCCTAAGCCAAACGAGCACCATTCAATTTTTGGAAGTTTCCAGCAGGAGTCATTCAGGAATGTAGGACCTGTATGTATCGGAAGACTCCTGAAGCAGAGAGACCTTGGTTTGAGTCTTTGTTCTGTTATAGGTTTATAACCCTGGTAGACCTCAGTTCTTGTGTCTCTAAATGGGCTAGCAACTGTACCCTCTTCATAGTTATCATGAGAACAAATGGTGCCACATAAGTGGGATACTTAGAAAAGTATGTAGCACATAGCAAGTGCTCAGTAAACAGCTGTTGTTATTATTACCTTAGACCTTATAAGAGAAGTGACTTGCTGGAGTCACACAGTTAGAAATAGAGCCAAGACTGAAACTCTGGCTTCCTGATACCAACTCCTGGTGCTTTCTACTGTATTACTCCACCCCATGAAAGTTTCTTGTGCAGATCTAACATGGTTGTAGGCTGGGAGGAGTACAGGGGGCAGTTACAACAACTGGGTGGAAAAAATGAGAAATGTGAGTCCGAATTCTACCTTGGTTCTCGCTGGCCTATGTTGACCTAGAGGGAAGGAGCCACTTAGGAACCTCTCTGACTCATCTCCATTCCAGGGAAGAGGAAGGATGGTGGGTCTGAACAAGATTCTAGGGCACTAATCAGAACACATTTCTAGCAGGTGGAGTATCACATACAGCAAGTCCTTGAATAACATTGTTTTGTTCAATGTGTTATTCCATTATAGCACTGATGAGATGATAGGAAATAAACTTATGTATGTCAATTAGCCTATGGTAAAATGGGTTTTGTTCTTATGTCGTTTCACTTAAAGTCACAGAATCTATCCATGACATTAAGTGAGAACTTAACGTGTTAAAGTCAGTCAGTGTGGCTTTGTCTGGGTCTCTCTTGTGTGTTCTACTCAGGGAGAAGGAACAACAACTTAGGACAAAATCAATGAAGAAGCAGACCTAGAAGTCTCCCTCTGGTAGCTCTTTTCTTGCAGCTAGACTGTTAGGTGCTCTTCCCTCAGGAGAAGACCCAGCCATCTTATACTTTGTATTTTTTCCTTCCATGAGAGAGGCATGCTAAGGTCATCCAGAGTCTATTCACTTCAAGATGGCCTGGTTGGCTCTTTCTTCTCCTTCAGAGGCATTTCCTTATCCCACTAGTAGCAGGGTCAATGGTTATTGCCATGGCTGTAGCTCAGTCCAGCTCATCAGCAGGCACCGGGGATAAGCATGCTCTCTTGCTATCTCTCTAGCTGGTTGGGACAGCCTGCTTTGGTATGGACACTGCTTAGGTGTCCATTAACTAGCTTAGTAATAAAGGGGAGCTCCAGCTTAGGTTTACCAGAGTTCTCTGTATCCAACTTCGATGCTCTCTTATAAGTAGATATATTTTGTTTGGCTTACTGTGATTATTTTCTTACATTGACCCAGCATCTAAAAATTAGATTTTATGCAAAAATCAAAATTTCTGTTTTTTCCTAAGAAATGAGATGATTTGACAATTTCTGCTGGGCTGGGATAAATATGGGCTTCTGCCTCTAGATGGGACATTCATCAGAGCCCCTACTGTCCCAAATGGCTTCTTTCATTTGTATTCTGTGTCTGACCCCTGAAGGCAATAGAGATAGTGACCCTTGTTCTAATGCACATTATTTCCTATTTGCCTTTGGTTATTATTTATATCTCTCCCCACCTCCTTCCTTTCCCCCACCCTACCTCCCATGAGAGGACGTGGTTTTGTTCTAGGGGCAAGTGCCGTCTTACCTCCATCAACATTCCACTATGACCACAGCTGAATGTCACCTGGTCCCATTATCTGGCTTCTCTGAGACCCTCAGCACTCCCACAGGTTTCTACACCATAACTACACTCAGCATTCATTCATGCTGATGTTTACCTTGAGGTTATCTGGCAGCTCAGCCCTGCCAGCATAGCCAGGGTTCATGGTGATGAAGACAGCACAGGTTGGGTTCAGCAAGAGCTCAGTGCCTTCAAAAATGAATGTTTTCAGCTTCCGGATAATGGCTTGTTGAATGCTAAGAATCTGCTGAGCCACCACAGATAGCACTTCTACCTAGGATGAGAATGACTGGCTGTTACCAGCTCCTGCTTCTGATGGGCACTCACCCCACTCCGCCAGAGTCCCCTTCACTTAGCAGAAATAGAACCCAGTCACTCGAGAACTAGACCTTTGCATTAAAAGTTAGGAGCATGACTAGGGTTTTGGTAAAGAAAAAAAAAGTGTGTGTGTGTGTGTGTGGTTTCCATAGTATTTTGTCTTTCTCCCAGGACCTAGCATAATGCTTCACCCATAGTATATATTTGAATAGCATTTTTTGTTCAAGTTGCAAGCTTATATGTCCTGATCTCAATCCCCCACCCAAATAGAATTAATCACTCCTCTTCCGTGAGGCCTATTTTGTGCTACTGCTGTAGATGTCTATCATATTCTGTTTGTTTCATTTAATTTTTATTCCCCTTTGCTAGACTGTAAGAGCCTAGAGGGAAAAACCATTTTTTTTTACCTTTGTACCATGAACACATGCAAAGTATCTGATACAGTAGCTGCTCAATAAATTTATTAGTGAGCTAGTGAAATATTGACTATGATGAGGGTGCATATGTGTATAAAACAGGCATTTTATATTGTTGGGGATGTTTTTGTTTAGTTCATTGAGTACCTACTCTGTGTAAGAGGCAATAGAAGATACATATGACCCCATCATTGAGGAGCTGAGAACCCAGAAAAAAGCCCCTGCATATCCAACCCCTCTGTACTCCAGTAGCAGCGTTACCTCAATCCTGTTGAACTCATCAAAGCAGGCCCATGCTCCAGCCTGGGCCAGCCCTTTGAAGAACTTTCCCATGGCTTTGTAATCCAGACCATCTGAGCAGTTGAAGACTACACACTAGAGAGAGGGATAATGTGGGCGCCATTCAGGATGGGTTCCACATGTCTGGATTATCCTGCACCATGAAACAGGTGTGGAGCTCCTTGCTTCCTATTCCACATGAAGAGCTGGGATCCACTCTGCCTGTTATACTAACCCATCTTGAACTTCATGCCAGCTTCCCTGAACAGGGGTATAGAGAGGGATGGGGGTCTAGAGAGGAACAGGAGGAAAGGGTAGGGATGGACAGCATTTCCCTACCTGTTTGGCCAAAGCTTTGGCCAGATCTTTGGTGGTTTCTGTCTTGCCTGTCCCAGCTGGACCTTCTGGAGCTCCTCCAAGATTCAGCTTCAAAGCCCCCATCAGTGTCCTAAGGGGAAGAAAATAAGAATTCAGTGTCTGATTCTTAAGACACAGGAAACAAACTGGTTTTTAGTTTATTTTGTTTTGACTCATACAAATAGTTTAAACATCTTCCCTGATTATATGGCCACCATTGTGAAGAACTCTGTTTTACTCAGCAATGCCACCTCAGAGCCTGGTAGAGTGCTCTGTGCATGAGTGGCACCCATAAGCATTTGTTTGAATGATTGCATAAATAAACAAATACATACAGATGTAAATGAATTAAATAAAAAATTCTCATCAACTCCATATTCCAAAGACCGACACTGCTAATGGAATGTTGGAAGTAAATATATTTCTCGCACTAGATTATGAACTCTGAGTTCAGGACTTAAATTTAATTTAGTTCTATACCCTCATCAAACTAACAGTTCCTGGCACACGGTGTAGGGACAAGGTAAATGTTAGAAATAAATGATGTGTCAACTGTGGTTCCACAGCGCCCTGCACAAGCTTCTATAATTTCAGTTAATACACTGTCTTGTAATTATCTGAGTATCTCCCCACCCCATTAGGTTGAGGATTCCTGCAGGTCATGCACCGTGCACAGGAAGGTTCAAGAGATGGCTGTTGAATAATGAATGGAATAAATGAGAAGGTTGCCTAAAATGGTGGCCAAGTAGGTGGAAGCTGAGTCCACTTGCTCTTGCCCCCAACTCGGATTTTCAGCTGATCTTCTAACAATTAGCCCTAACAATCAACAGAATCTTAGCTGATATGCAGTTTTGAAGCCAAGGAGTACAGAAAACACTTCATACCATCCATTCGGAAAGGAGATGTTATAAGTTGAAGGGAAAAAGCCTGTGTGTGGCACCTGCAGCAGCGGAGAGACCAGGCAGTAATCACAGGGTAGGAGCTCCCTGCTGTCTCAGAGCAGGGGGCTCTAGTCCTGCACAGGGATCCCCATCTCTAATTGGGGGGGACTTGGGAGGATATATAAAGTCTGAGAGACCTGGGCTACACACACAGCAAGCAGCAAGTCCATAAGGGCAGTGCCAACCAGGAGAATTCCAAACAGGGACTCAATCTCCTAAAATGATCAGATTGCTGCACCTGAGTCTGTCAGGGGCACAGGCAGGCTGTAACCAGCCATGACGGTGAGATGTTTTGCTCTCTTGGATGTTTTGCTCTCTTGGGAGGGGATATGTGCAGAGAACCAGAGTGACTCAGTACTGCAGTATGGGTAACACATAGCGTCTTTTTAAGGAGGAGCTGAAAAGGGTATGGGCAAAGACCCTGTACACAGCTGCTCATTCAGGGAAGAGACCAGATTGAAAGTGCAGTTCATTCTCACTGAATCAAGCTGGGCTGGGAGTCAGAGAGTTGCACAAGGGGTTTGCTGGGCTCTGCCTACCTTGGCTAGTAGGTGAGGGGCTTTGCAGAACACAGAGTTCTGGACTGCATCTCCTACAGAGGCAGTGGGCTGGGAGTTAGATGGGCAAGATTTGAGTGCCAGAGATTGTTTGCAGCCAGGCAGACCCCTCCTCTCCATCCCCCACAAAGTAAAAACATATAGGAAGGGAAAGGCATACCCATCCCCCTCCTGTGGAACACTGTGGACAGGCTCAGCTGTCCCCTGCTGGTTACATAGTCTGAGGAGAAAGAAAGGGAGATGCCAAGGGGGGACTTTCTGAACTTTTCTCAGCCTCAACAAATTGCTGGTTCTTAGGGTCCTAGACCACTGAAACCAGCTGGGTAGAGAGTGCAGAAATTGGCATAGCAAGGGGAATTCAGGGCCCTTCCCAGCCTTGGCTCTTATACAGAGCTGACATCAGCACCAGGTAGGAAAGAGCTGACCCTTTTACACAGTTTGGCCTCTCACACGAAACAGACAGCTAACGCATCAGAAACTATACATTATTAGAAATAATCTTGGACAGACCAAGACGTGTGGCACAGGGGCAGGGGAACACACCCACTATCTTCCCTGAAGTCTGAACAGTGCCTCCAAGGGGAGATCCAGGGGCCCGATTCCTCTGATCACACCAGAAGCCCTCTCAGACACAGGCAGGTCAGTAGCAGGATCACAGATAGAGGCAGGTGGAGGTGGAAACTGAAGTACTTTGGGACATTGGATGACCTACCACTGGCCTTGTGCTGATGAAAAGCCAGCAGGGCAGAGCAGCGAGGACCATCCCAGATGCAGCCAAGCCTGCAGGAGACACCCACAGGCTGTAGATTGCTTGTACCCTCAAACAGGCTGCCAAGAGGCAGATGGGTAAGATGTCCAACATTGACAGAGTTTAATCTCGAAGGAGAGGCTGCAGCCAAGCAGTGAACTCTGCTGAGATGAATTCCACCTCATTTTTCATTGTTTGCATGGTTTTCTTTCCTGTAGCTTTTTACATATTTTCTCTTTATCTTCAACGCTGTTCCTGTTAGTTCACTATCTTTAATTTTAGATCTCATATTTTACTTCTCCCTTTTCTTACTCCATTTTGTCTTCTTTGTTCCCTTTCTTATGTTCTTATTTTTGTTTTAAATTTATTTTTTCCCTTTCTTCACCTCATTCCTGTTTCTTACTCTTATTATTTCTTCTCCCTCTATCCTCTCAAAATCATTTTCCATTCCTTTGGTCATCTTATATTATTTTTACCTTTCTTATAATCATCATATTCTCTTTCCAACTTTATTAATCTCTGTTCATTTGTTATTGATACTGCTGTTGTTATGAGAGGTATTTTTGCTGCTGTGGGTTTTGTTTTCTTTGTTGATTTGTTTTGTTTTGTCAGCACTGGTACAACAGCATAGGAGATCAAGGAGACTGCATCACTGACTGCTGCAGGACTCCTACCACAGAAGACCATCCCATGAGGACAGATGTCAAAGCAAATCAATCTAATACATAGAAATGAACAAAAAGATATACCTAAATTGGGGAGACAAAGAAACAACCCCCACTCAAAAGGAAAGGATGAATTCCCAGAAAAAGAGCTATATGAAATTGAGGCAAGCAATTGATCAGACATAGAATTCAAAGTAATGGTTATAAAGATGCTCAAGGAACTTAGTGAGAACTACAATGAACTTAGTGGGAACTACATCAGAATGAAAAAGGACATAGAAACTATGAATAAGAGCCAGGTGCAAATGAGAATACAATATCTAAAATGAAGAATACACTAGAAGGAATCAAAAGCCGGCTAGATGCAGCAGAGAACTGAATCAACAAGTTGGAACAAGGTAGAAAAAAACCACCCAATCAGAGCAACAAAACAAAAAAAGATTCAAAAAGAATGAAGACAGTTTAAGGGGACTTTGGGACAACATGAAACATAACAATATTGGCATCATAGTAATACCAGAAGGAGAAGAAAAAGAGCAAGGGATAGAAAACCTTTTTGAAAAAATAATGTCAGAAAACTTCCCTAACTCGTTAAGAGGAAAATATCATGAAAGGTCAGGAAGCACAGAGTATGCTAATCAAGATGAATCCAAAGAAGTCTCCTCCAGAACACATCATAATAAAAAAGGGAAAATTTAAAGACAAAGAGAGAATCTTTTTTTAAAAATACATAATATTTTTTCAATCTGTTTATTTTGTGATTTTAATGAAATGTCAAATATCTTTTTGCAAGAGTCAAATGATATTTATAGACAATTTTTTTAACTCTCAAGAAGTACCATAAGTGACATAAAAAGTTAATACATAGCCATTTAGAAATAAATGAACTGAGAAAGCATAACAATGATCCAATATTGT
>VMDR010018452.1:0-19172 GCA_007922815.1 Macrotus californicus
TTATTGGCAATAATGAAAATGTGGAAGATAATATTTTCATAGGAAGAATGGTATTATAAAATAGATTAAGAATAAATCTAATTTGTAGAAATGGATACCAGGACTCTTCATTAGTGTATCATTAAATACTGCCTTTGTTAATGTTACATATTTATCACTTGATAATGGAGCTACGAAGGAATACCTTCCTTGAACCCTTGCCCCACTGGGGATGTGAATTCCTTTGTCCACTGTGTGAGGGGGTGGAGAGGGGAACAACAGACACGGAGCCAGACACACCACACTCACATCACTTTTATTACAGTGTCTCATTCTGTTTTATTATTAGTTGTTGTTAATCTCTTATTGTGCCTAATTTTATAAACTAAACTTTATCCCAGGTATGTATGGGAAAAACATTGTATGTATAGCTGACCCTTGAACACCATGGAAGTCAGGGGTGCTGACACCTTGCACATCTAAAACTCGTGTGTAACTTGTCACTCCCCACAACTTCACTATGGTTGTTCCTTGTTATCCGTGGGAGACTGGTCCCAGGGCCCCAGTGGATATAAAAATTCCATGGACTGGTTAAGTCTCCTGTATGCAAGGTTGTGTGTGAATGCACAGTTGGTCCTCCATATCCTTGGACTCCCAGCCATGAGTCGAAAACAGTATAGCTATTTATTGGAAAAAACACGCACAGGTAGACCTGTGCAGTCAGACCTATGTTGTTCAAGGGTCCACTGAGGAGGGAGGGCTTGGAACTGTCCGAGTGAGGCTGCATGCCTCTACGGGGTCTCGGAACTTGTCTCCCATGGTAAGGAGGGACTGCCGCACTGCTCTGCATACGATGTCACGCACCAGTATTTCATTGTACAGTATTTCCAGTGTTTTGGGAATAGAGTTCATTGATTTAATGATGAACAGACAGTCTCCTACAAATATTTGAGCGAAACTGACCTTTTTTCCCTACCCATTCTGTGCTTCATGTTCAGCGATTTCTGCTATTTGATAAAGTTTAAAATGTTCCAATTGGTGGTACAGCTGTGTCTCGCCTAATTTATCCGTACTGGTTTTCTAATCAGAAAAAAACAGGCTGTTTCACACTCTCGAGTGACTGCTTTCTCTCTGTCTTTGCCGGTGTTCTCCTCTACTCTCTTGCTTCCTGATTATCCTAATTTCTTACTGACACGGGCCCCACGGTAGTGGGTGCCTGCTGCCGCTGCTTTGTTTGAACTACTGCTTTCTTGCGGTGCCAGTATTTAACCAGCGTCTCAAGTTCAATTCATAATGTGCTGCAGAATTTTTTCCTCACCTGTTGTAAGTAGATTCAGGATGCACGCTATTGAGTTTCTAGTTGTTCCTTGCAGAGGTTGAACGTTTTTTAAATAAATGACTTAAGATAAAGCATGTTTTCAAACAGATGCAAAGAAGAAAGGGGGGATAAGAAGTATTATTAAAGGGCAGAATCAGGATATAGAAAATCTTGCAGGATGAGGTAATATGTTGAATCCAAGAAGATAAGATTAAACATGTATTAGATTTGAATATTCCCCCACCCTTCTCCTAGTGCAGGAGGGTAGGCAGGGAGGTCAGGCCTGGGCAGAGACACGGATTAACGTCTGTGATGTAAAAAGCATTTGGGAGTTTTGGTTCATGGTGAATTCCATGTGCAGAAACGTTGATGCATCTAGGTTTGTTTATAGACGTATTGTTATTTTTTGTGTGGGTAATATGTAGGGTTGACTTACACAAAGTGAATGAATAAACATTGTAGACCTATCTTGTGTTTATGCTCCGGGCACTTAAAATCCCATTTCTTCAGAATAGGAAGCACTTGTGTTGAAATTTTTGATAACATACTCCATTGTCAAGAGTTTTAAAAAAGCTAGGAGCTTTAAAGATGTGTTCTAGAATATAAATTCCTTTTCATCTGATTCATTACAGGGTCTTTCTTTTCTCATGCTTTTCTAGGTAGGTAGGATGGACTTCCTGATCCTTTTAATTGTACTCATTGGCTACCACTTCATTAACCTGAACACGGGGCCACGCGTGCCTCCTCTAGCGACAGAGGGCTCATCATGTGGCTGAGCTCTTCCTTCCCTTAGCGGGGCTTGTCCCCTGCCTGGCTTCCACAGGTCTGTGCCAGAGATAGTACTGCTGTTTCTTCCTCCTTGACCACCAGCTGACCTCTGCAGAGTATCAGCTTTGTTAAAGAAGCTTTATTGGGGGAATTTGTTATTACTGAATTATTTTATATACAGATACTGGCTTTTTGCACATTATTCTATATGTCGAATGTAATGTAGATAGCATCTAAAGTTGGACCCACATTACTGAATGTCACAGAAAGTAAAAAATACTCTTTAATCTGTAGCTGTTGGCTACTTTTTACTATGAGATGGTGATAGTCTGTTTTTTCATTTTGTCTAAAGAAGTCACCCTGACTCACCAAGTGCCGTCTACTCCCACCCCGTCTCAGTACTGACTGATTGATTGTGTCATCTGTGCAGTAGTTGAAAATGGATGTGAGCACACGATTTCAGGACCTCCCTGCTTCCTTGTAGACCGTTTGGCTGTATGTAAGTGATCTAGCAGTCATGCAGTCAGGATGTTCAGAGTAAATAATTTCCATCTCCGCTACTCTATCTTCGTATTCATGACCACTTGTAGGAACGTAATATTCTTCAGATAAATTTATACAAGTTAAAAAAATCAGCTAAAAATAAATAAAATTTTAAAAATCAAGCTAATTTAAACAGAGGCTTGTATTTTTGTAATAAGAGTGAGTGAATAGTTTTTAATTTAAAATGCCAACTGTTGATAAAGTGTAAGTGCAGTGAGGAATCAGTGTGGTTTCTGTAGCAGTGCACCCTGATTTAAAATTAGGATTTTATGTAAATTTTATGTTACGACTTTTAAAAACTTTTTATTTTTTTCATCCTCACCTGAGGATGTTTATTGATCTGAGAGAGAGACAGAGAAACATCGACCAGCGATCGAACCCTCCATCTAGGCATGTGCCTCAACCTTTTGGTGTGGGGCACAGCGCTTTAACCTGCCCAGTCAGGGCCTTCAAGCTTTTTATTTTTTAACTAATATACATACATATTAGTGAGCAGAGTTTAAAAGGAATAGTAAACTGAATTTCTTTACATAATAGATTATAAGAAAATGGTGAGTGCTAACTCCTGATAAAGTATTAAAAATTATTGCTTCTTTAGTTATAAATATTTCTTCTATTACCCAGTTTGTCATGTGTCTAATTATATAGTTGTTTAGGTTGATTTAAGATTACAAATATTGATGTTGAAAGTTCATAACCTTGGAGCATCTTTTTTGCATGTGTGTGTCAGCTAAATCAAGTTTTATTTACTCATTTACAGCTGTGATAAGTAAAAAACAATCGATTTTAAGAGTCACACATTTTTAGATTAGAGAGCATGCAGATTCCATGTTAGTAGCTCCATCATAGAACACTTGAGGTAAAGGGGAAGACCAGTGCCGTGCAGGAGCGCCGTCCTCACTTTCACCACGGAATGTGCTTGAATTAGAATTTCCCAGTGTGAGAAGGCTGAAAGGAGTGAAAAATGTTGGTCTTTAATGTAGCCTATGGTGGTGTTAGCCAGCGTAACGCTCAGGCTCTTTCTTCCTTTGCCTTCCCTTCCCTCTTCCCTTCCTTTTCCCTTCCCTTTTCTTTCCCTTCCCTTTCCTCTCTAATTGGCCCATGTTTAGTTTACTGAATGTCATCTGGACTCAGTAAAAAGCAAGTGACCTGCGTTGAATTAGTGTAATTGTAATACAAACAGAATATCGCATAGTTTTGGTCTTCTACAGGAACGGAGAAAGTTGGAAAGGTTTTTCTGTTTGATAAATAGAAACTGAAGATACGGGGATCCAGACCCAGATCATACTTGATTTTACCTTTCATGTCTCTTTGTAAGATCAGTATTTGGGCTTTTAGGCATTTTCCTCTATAAAAAAATAGTAGTTTCTCTTTGAAATTTGCTGTGAAAAAAATTTTAATGTTACAAATGAAATGTATTAAGTCATGGATCTAATTCCTCTTTCATCTTAGAAAGTTAGTGTTGTCCCAAAAGAAAGTACTTTTCTGCAACACTAGGGTTGTCAGGAACTTGGCATATTATTTTACCTTTTATCATGACTAATACTGCAGGGCCCTTTCAAATACCATTTTACCCCTTTTTCCTAGCTTATATTTATTATTCTGCTTCAGAGACCTAATAGCTACATTTATCAAGGGAACGAAGAACTAAAGAATTTTAATGTTATTTTAAATAATGTTTAACATTTTAACTATGTGACTTTGATCTTATAACTTAATCACTTAATTTTATTTCAAAAGTGTCATAAAATGGAGCTGTTTGGCATTCTGAAATTCATACCCTACATAACTTACACTGTTCTATCAGGAGACGGAAGGTTAAGAAGAATAGCTATAGACAGGTTAGGTCTTCTTACAGTTTTAGAGACCCATGCACATTTTTGTCTTAAACGTTTTGAAATGTTTGTGATTTTTTTTGTTTGTTTGCTAATATCTGTCTTCCCCATTGCCCTTGTCAAGGGAGTAGGCACCGGGGCTTCCCTTTTTTATCTGGTATTCTTCAGTGCCTAACACAATGCCTGGCATATAATAGGCAATAATATTAGTTAAGTAATATAAAAGTGAATAAGACAGTTATTTATATTAGTATTTAGTTCAAAAATCTGTTGTCTAAACACTCAGGTACCAAGCTATCTAGTAGGTATTGGTCCAGTGTAATTGCCGGGCTCTTGGTGGGCCCTGTCTCGTATTTGCTGGTTTTATCGCTGATGGCAAACTTGACCTCTCTGTATCTCATTTTTTTCCACATGTAAAGTGGGAATAATTATAGTCTTCATCCTGAGTTGTTATGAGGATTAAATGAAGTAATTAATGTAAAGTCATTGGGAAATATCCCACAAATGTTGATTGATATTTTATCATTGTTGTTTTCTCTCATTATTTTAGAGATACTTTGGAATCACGGAAGGACTGAGTAGCTGTATTAGAGAGTTATACTAGGGAAAGCTGCAAAGAATAGGTGACGTTCTAAAAACATACTGAAAGATGAGTGATTAGACTGTGGCTCATGGGCCAACGGCTCTATCTGTAAGCCATGCCAAGGAGTTTGTACTTTATTTTGTAAGTTAAAGGGGAAAATTGGTTTGAAATAGGGGATGATATGCAGATGTACATTTTAGAAAGGCTGGTTTGCAAGCAGTAATGGGGGGAAGACACCAGAGGCAGATAGAGCTGGCACAGGCAGATTATTGTGATCTTAAAATATGTTAAAATATGTGAATTTTGTATTGTCTTGGAGTAAAATTGATATAAAAATCTAAGTAATTAAGCAGATAATGGTAATGGCCATCATCATATTTATTATTAATAATTGTAGATAGCACCTATTGCTTGCCATATGCTGTGTGGTCTTTAGATTTATCTTACTGGGTTACTGTAAGGTAGTAGTCTTCAAGGGGTGGTCCCTTGACCAGCAGCATCAGTATCTTCTGAGCACTTGTCAGAAACACAGATTCTTGGGCCCTGTTTCAAGCCTTTTGAATCTGAACTCGCTGGGTCAGGTTCAGCAATCCACATTTTAAAAAGCCCTCCAAGGAATTCTGATACATATTAAAATCTGAGAACCACTGTTACATGTATGTATTTACACAGGTAAGAAAACTGTGTGTAGTGGTGTTAAAGTAATGGGTGAGATGTCCTAATGATGTACTGTTAATTATCTAGGTTTTCTTATTTCATATATCAAAAGTAGTTTAGCAAGTTTCTGATCAGTAAACTCCAGTTTTCTCCTACTTCTAAAATCAGAAATATTTTCTGATAGAAAATTTATTGTCTTTAGGTAAATTTAGTGAACCAAAATATTCTGTATTTATCTGTTGAGAAGCAATATAGCTTGATGGTCAAGATCATCAGCTTTGGAGCTATACTATCTGGATTCATTTTCCAACTGTTCATTTGCTGAATATTCAAGAGCAAGTTACTTAACCTCACGGTGACTCTGTTTTCTGATATATAAAATGGAGTAATAATCCCTCACTGTGGTTTTATGAGGATTAAAAGAAATAATTTTGTAAAGTTACTTAGTATTTGCCATACAGAGTAGTTATAATATTAACAACAATTATTACTATATGTAATATGTAAATGCATCAAAAATTATATAACAAAATATTTTAAAATGGTGCTAAGACAGCCTAAGCACAGGATGTTTATCATTTAAAAAAAGTATTGGTTAAATGGCTATTATGTGCCTAAACTTTAAGGGCTCGTAGTCTCTCTGTTCTGCTTTGCCCCTTCCCTTATCTTTCACCCTCTCCCCATGGCTCACATCCTCTCTGCTGTGGACCTTTACAGGCTCAGGTTCTCTCGTTTAAAGAACTAAACAAACATTTCCTTTGGGCTCACATTACTCTTGCTGCCCTACCTCACAGCTTCCTTGAGAGCCATGGATAGAAAGACTAATGGGTACTTGCTGCCTCAGTTTCCTCACTTTTCTCCCTGAATGGACCTTGAACTTCCTCAGCACTCTACTAAAATTGTTCACAGTTTTATTCTATTTGGCATTGGAAACTATTTTCTTCTCCTTAAATCTCTTTCCTCATTTGATTTCTAGGATATCTCTCCTGGCTTTCCTTTTATCTGTCTTGAGCTCTAGATTCATTTCTAGTTACCTACCTCGTTATCTTTTCCCTGCTGTCATTAGACACCTCAAATCCAGTGTCTTCAAATCTGGTTTCACTGTTTTTTCATCAGACTTGTTTTACCTTCGTATTTTCTGTCTTGGTTAATGGCACCGCTCTCCAACCAGTTGCAACGTTGAAAATCTGCACAGCATCCTCCTTCTGTCCAGTCTTTACCATTAATCAATCATCAAGTCCTATTGATGCCGCCTCCTGCATTTCTGCAATTACTTTCCTTCCTGCCCAACTCCTCTGCCACTGAGCTAATTCAGTTTCTCACTCATCAGTTCCCAACCGTGTTACTTCCTCACTCTCTCTCCAACATATCATATCCCCTTCTTTCCATTATATCTTTTTTTGATGTTTATTTTTTATTTATTTCTTTATCTCCTTATTTGGGACCTCATAATTTTTTGTGTGGATTTCTACAGTCTCCTGACTTGTAATAGTGTTCATTTCCAGCCCCTTTCTTTTGAAAGTATCCTTCATAACGTTGCTAGATAGATCATTGTAAAATGAAACACATCATACTACTTTCTTACTTAAAATCATCCACTTAAAAAGCACTTTTTTCATTGGTGTCTAAGTTAAGAACCAGATTTTTAAGGGTGTTACGCAAAGCCTCGGCCTCTGCCTACCTCTGTAGTTGGGTACTGTCCCCCCGCTAGCCGCACTGGCACCTGCAGGCAGATAGGTCCTTACTGCCGGCCCCCACCCAGTGCTACTTCTCTGCCTGCGTTTCCTCCCCTCTTTTTCTCCAGTCGGATCTGGTGGCTTTTCCTCTGGGCTCCCTTAGCCCCTGTGCACCCCAGGATTATAAAATTGATCACACTCTATTATAGCTTGCCTGACTTTTTTGCCAGATTATGAATTTATTGAGATCAGCATGTGTAACTTCTGTCTTGTATCTCCAGTGTCTAATAGTTAGTGACACAGTATAAAGTAAATGGTTAATGCATATATGGAAGTATCTTGAGTACGTAAATTTTACTTGCATTTTTAAATAACTAGGAAGGTTGAGGTGGACATGTCTATATATCACTAAATTTGGAAAAAGCTTGAAAGGAAGGAAGAGCATTTGCTCCCTTTCACCAGTTAACAACTTGAGTGCTACCACGTGTTCAGCCTGGGTTAGACACTGCATGACTGAAATCAGAAGAAGTAAGGGGGAAGGACTGGTGTTACAGTTTTCTTTTTCTTTGACAAAATGTTTCTTTAAATAATCCATTTTATACTTGTAATTCATCATGTTTTATTTTTAGTCCACTTTAGTTTTTGGGAAACAAAATAGAAATCCTTTAGGTTAGCATCTGAAATGCTAATTTTGAACCTTACTGAGTATAGTATGGCACCAGTCCAACCCAGTCTGTTAGAAATTTTCTTCTGGGTCAGATCTAAGTTGAGAAGCATGAGGTAACTTCAGTGTGAACCCAGAGTGTACTCCAGTCCTTCTCTCGAGTGATTTGCCAAATTCACAATTCCATTTGTATCTGGAATTGGGGAAGCTGAGTTTAATATGGATTTTTGCCAATGATAGCAAATCTTGGCAAGATAGTCTTGTTCTCTGTGCTTAATTATATAGTTTTATTATGAAGTTCTTCACATGTTTATTTGGAGGTGCCTTTCATGTGCACTTTATTCTGAGGGTAGTTAATCATTTACTGTCAAGTCTTCCTTCTTTCCTAGACGGCCAGCTTACACTTTTATACCTTACCGTTAGCGATTCAGGTCTGCGCCTTTGCTAGATTTATAAATTTTAAAGCTGTACACGTATCTTGGGAGTCATTACATATAAATCCCTTCGTTTGGAAATTGAAAATTGTAGTGAGGCTGAGAGAAACTGACTTTGTTATATGTTAATTCATCCCACATTTACCCAGTGACTGCCTGGATTGCATTTTAGGCGCTGGGACACAGCCGTGAATGAAATAAGGGTTCACCATTTTGGGTATTTATGTTACAGTGAGGGAGAGAATAAATCGCACACAAAAACCTGGACTAATTAGGTGCTGAAAACTGGCATGCAAGAAAAGTAAAGCAGGATATGAACTTTTTATTGGAGGTGTTATTTGCAAAGGTCTTCTCCCACTTGGTGGGTTGCCTTTTCGTTTTGTGGATGAAATGCTGCCACACGCGCTAATATGGATGGATCTTGAGAATCATGCTAAGCGAAATACGTCAGACAGAAAAAGTCAAGAAACACGTGATTTCATTCATATGTGGGATATAAAACTGAAAACAATTAAACCAATAAGACAAACAGACAAAAGCTCATAGACCCAGACAAAGTACAGTGATTACCAGACAGAAAGGGGAGTGAGGGGGAGGTAGTAAAGGGCAAAGGGGTCAAATATATGGTGATGGAGAGAATTTGACTATGGGTGGTAAACACACAATACAGAATACAGATAATGTATTATAGAATTGTATGCTTGAAACCTGTATAATTTTATTAACCAGTGTCATCCCAATACATTTATTTATTTATATTTTTAAAATTAAGATCCCTTGGAGAAAGGGTATTTGTTTTGAATAGGCCACCAATCTCCCCACGCCAGAGTTTTTCAAATCATTACCCTTCCACTCCTCGGGAGCCTGCCAGTCACGTATTCTCTCCAGCTTGGTCTCCTGGTTCCAGAGGTGGCTGGTGAAGCCACCCCATCTTGAACAAGGTTCCCCGTGGCCGCCCACCCACTGTGGCCCTGTGGTTCATGTCCTGGCAGCAGAGTGGCTGTAGTAGCCACAGGCTGCCACAGCCTCTGCTCAGGCAACTGCCGCAGCCTCTGAAGTAGCCGCCTTTTACAGGTCTTCATCCCAGTAAATTTAATAAAAGAAGAGAAAAATGAAGCAGGACAGGAGGGATACAGAATGAGAATATGTTTGATAACATATATAGGATGGTCAAGAAAGGCCTGTTTGATAAGCTGACTTTTAGTGGAGATGTGCAGAAGGTAAGTAAATGAACCCTGCAAATCTCTGACATCAGAGTGTTCTAGTCGAGGACACCGACGTGGCAGCGTGTTTGGTGTTTAAGGAACCGTGAGAAGGTTTACATGGCTGGAGCTGGGTCAGAGGGGAGAGAAGTAGCAGATGGAGTCAGACAGCAGAGGACTACCACCTAACTGAGTCTTTAACTTTACTCTGAGTGAGACAGGAAGCCATTGGAGGGTTTTGAGCAGAGGATTGATATGGTCTGACATATAATTTGAAAGACTTATTCTTTGTTGAGAAGCAATCGTAGCAGGGCAAGGATGGAAGCAAGGTGAACAGTGAGCAGGTTACTTCTTCAGTAGTCCAGGTGAGATGATGGTGGCTTAGGCCAGGGGGGTAAAGGTAAAGGTGTTGAGAGCTGGTGAGATTCTGGGTATATTTTGTATTTTACATAATGTGTGAATCATGTCTCAATTAAGCTGTTATACAATAACTAATAAATGAAATTGGTCTCTTCATCTGTGCTTTGGAGTTTTTCTCATATAAATTTGTACAATGGAAAATATTGTTCAGTTTAGGTAGACAGCATGAAGAATTAAATAAAAAAGAAAGCTGAAATTCAGACTGAAGAAATTTTTGTGTAAAGTTATTTTAAAATTCTATATTATTAAAGAGACAAAAAGTTCCATGTACTAGATGTGAATATGGGAATACTGCTATAATAAAGATTGCCTGCATGGGAAAAAATAACAAAATAACATTATTGTCACCTCTGTTTTTTGATAAAGACTCGAGACTTCAGTCTAAGCCACATAGTTGTTTAGGGGTGGAGCTGGGGCGTAATCTTTTTGTTTTCTTCCCCATCTTTCTACCTTCTGTATGCTTACATTCTTTTATTCAAAAACATTTACTAAGAACCTACCATGTACTAATCATTGTGCCTGGAACTGAGGATACAAAAGATATTTGGAGCTCGAATCACTGGGCCTTGGTGACTGAAATGACTGAAGTTTCTAGTTTGGGAGACTGTGTGGGTGGTGATGGAGAGAGGGGGGACCCCGGAGGAGCAGGGGTGGAGAGAGCAAGGAAATCTCTCCTCCGCAGGCTTTCGTGTGGTCTTTGTGTTTTCCTAGTGGCTAAACTGTTTCAAAGAATAGCTCACACTCATTGCCTCTACTTTATTAATGTACATACACTTTCTTTTGAATTATTGGAATCTTTCTTCATATTTATCAGGGATCAGTTACTGCCACATTCAGTGTCCTTACATCAGACCTCGTCCTACCCACCAGCCCCCGAAGGCAGGGCCTCTTTTCTGTTTAGGGCCAGACAGTAAGTATGTTAGTCTTTGCAAGTCACATGGCCTCTGTTGCAGCCACTCAACTCTGCCGTTTTAATTGAAACACTCACCTCTGCAGCCGTAGACGATGTATAAAAGAATGGACATAGCCGTGTTCCAATAAAACTTTATTCACCAAAACAGATGGCTGGCCAGTTTTGGCACCTGAGCCAAAATTTTGCTGATTCCTGCTCTCAAGCATTTAGGGTTTTTGTTGTTGTTGTTGGTTTTGTGTGTGGGTGGGCGGGGGGAGGGGAGTAAATTTTTCTTCTTCAGTGATACTTTTCCACTTTTTCTCTTATTTAATGGCACCTCTCCCTGTAGTCACTTCTTCATGTGGTTCTGTTCATGACTGTTTTCTCGCCTTATATTAAGGCTTTTCTAGGGCTTTGAGATTGCAGGCCCTCTTTCCTAAGGCTGAAGGATTCTGTTGATAGAATGCCCTTGACCTAGGAGACAGGTATGAGCTGATGTTTCCAGGGTAGTTTCTTCACATCATCATTCTGCTGTCTTCAGTCTCCCACTTTTGCATGCCATCAGGCCTACACTTCTAAAAAAGTGCCATTCTTAGCTGCTTTGAGTGTCTTTTTTGTGTGGTTCATTGCCTGCCTGAGCAAAGTTAGAGGAATGATGGGCTTCTCCCTAAGGAGACATACTTAAAAGAAGGTCTTTGTGGGGAAATGACTACAAATGCTGTGTTTCTTCCTCAGAACCCTAAAGTAGGAGTAAAAGCAAATTTCCTTGCCCTAAATTATCTTCTTCCACTCTGCCTGAAATTTTGCAAAACACCTTGGGAGGTTTATGCATAGGAGAGACTTATCATTGATCATTGCCTTAATATGAAATGGCTTAATCAGGTTGCCTTTGTATTATTAAACTGAGATACACTCGACACGAGAAGTTTTGATGGGTGGAAGGGAGAGAGGAAAGGTTAGGAAGGAGAGAGGAACGTGGAATTTGGGGCTTTTTCCGTGAGGATAGCCAGCAAACAGAGCTGGGGGTTTAGAGATTGCAGAGGTGGGGTTGGGAGAGAGAAGAGAACTGGGAATGTGCTCAGGACAAATGTCACTTTGAAAATCTGCCTGTTTTTTAGATCTTTGCCCTTCTTTGCCACCTTTCTTTAGTTTTACCTGTAATGGTGCAGGCTTGTGTGTTTGGGGATGGGTGGTGGGTGGGGCGGGGGGCGAGGTACAAGGAAAGGGGATAAAGGAAAAACCCAGGTAGTTTGTCAGTGTTCCGCAAATTAGCAGTGAGGCTCAAACAGCTGGACTCCTCTAACAATACACTGTTAGCTAGTGACTCGGCCAGGACTCGTCAGTTTGCCTTTCTTTTGATTCGTCTTCCTCTGTTGTGATAATGAGAAGTAACTACTGATTTCCAGTCTTAACAATCTTCTCAGGAGGTTTCGATTCTAAATTCCCATCTTTCCATCTTCTCACTTGCTTGGCAAAAATTCAACTGATCTTCAACCTCAGGCCATTTACTTTTTTCCCCTTTCATTTTCTAGCTTGTTTGTGGCTTAACTTCCTTAGCTGAGGACTTGCCCTATTACTTGACCACGTTCTTGTTTTCAGTCTAGAGAGAGAGAGTGGGCTTCTGGGAGGCTTCTTTTGTTTGTGCCCGTTGGCTTTTTCTGGTTGTTGGCGTCTGCAGCTCCATGCCTGGGGTATGTAAGTAAAAGAAAACTCAGCAACTGACCACCGATGTTCCTTGGATCTCAGGGTCCCTGACTGGTCTGCTTTCTTTCAGAGTCTTAGGTTTGTTTTATACGTAATGCCCATGGTTTTTAGTTGAACTTAATGGGTGGAATAAGGTATATCTACTCCATCTTCCTGGAAGCAGAAATTACACATAGTTTTTAAAGGGCAATGACTTTCAAGTTGATGGAATTTTAGATAAAATACAAAACACAGTGATATATGTAAATACTTATCTCTATATATGTGTAGCAAGGGAGACAGTTTAGGGTTGTCGCTGAGAGCTGGCTCTTGAATTAGTGTTCATAGTTTCCTCCCTTCCTCTATTTTTGAACTCTCAGTCTCTGAAAACAATATATTTTCACACTAGCCCTCAAGTTATGGGGCTTTGGAAGTAGATACGTAGTCCATATCCCTTGTTTCATACAGTGATTTTTAACCCTGGCTACATCTTGGACTCATCATCTAGAGAGTTTAAAAAAATATACCTAGATTCCCTCCAGATCAGATTCTTTGGGCAACATCCAGGGGATTAGTAATTTTACAAGGTCCCTGTGTGATTATGACCTAATATGTAGCCAGTGTTGAGAACCATTGGCTAAGTATTTGGAATTGGTAGTTGCTTGTAAATTTCAAGTTTTCTTAAAGAATATGGAGCCAGAAACTGATAATTTTTGGTAGGCTCTGATGAGTTATTTATTGATTTATTTGGCTCTCATGTTTGACCCAGGCAATAGATGAAAGCATTCTTTTCACTAGGCAAGGCTGAGGGACAGACTTTTTTCTTTCTGAAACTTAACCATTTAATTCCTAAATCATCAAACTGAATTCCTGAGACGTATTACTTCTTTCTGATTATAGACTTTCTACATTTTCAGCAGCGTCTTTTTTGTTCTTCACATATCCTTTGTTGATAATTAATTTTCGTTCTTTGTAGCTGTGATTTATATTGATTTTATTAGGTAATATCTTTGTTGTTGTTGTTGTTAAGTTGGCTTGTACTGGGCATTGTACTGTTCTCAGCCCAGAGCCTCATACATTGTGTGACACTCTTGTTACCTTAGGACTAGCTTATTGTTTCATCCTAATACAGTCACGTGAGCTCTGTGGTGACCTTTGCCTATTCAGCTTTAACCTAGTTCTTAGAATCATTTTGGGTTCCTAGGCCTTTGTGTAAGTGTCTGCCTTAGTTTGCCACCACCATTGGGTATGACTGAGGATTGAGTGACTTGTTTATAGTTGGTATTACCCTTTTACATTTTCTGTGTTTTGATTACTTGGTTAACTATCATATAGATTCTATGCTAACCTCATCTTTGCACGTTGGTGGTAAATTGTGACATTATTTTGTCACTCTAGTCCGGGTGATTTTTATGCCAAATGGTAATTTTAAGGTCTCTTCAAGGAGCACACGTTTTATGCCAAATTGCCTTAATTACTAAGATCTGTGTGCCAGATGTGCCCATTGCTGTAGACGTCCCCTATCTGAAATGCTTCTGGTGCTTCCAGTTTCTTTCCCTCCCTTCCTCCCTCTGTCCATCCCCCTCTCCCTCCCTCCCTTCCGTCCTCCCCTGGTGGAAATTGATTGCTTCTCATTGATTTCTCAGATCTTTTGAGCCAATTATGACTCATCCCTCTACTTTTCTGTTTCCAAAATTTTATTACTGTCCTATATTTGCCACTATCCCTCTCTCTTTGGAGTTTAAGCCTTTAAAAAAATCTTACTATCCTTTAGTAGGCCTTTTGGAATAGAATTGAGATTAATCAATATGTTCATGTCACCATATTTAACTGGAAGAATTTATGTCAACACTCTGAATATAAATTTAGATTTTACTGTTGCACAGGTAACTATGCTTAATGTATGGGGGATACAAACTTGATAGACACTGTCTGTATCTTCAGGGAGTTTCCATGTTATCTAGGGCATTTAGAATGAGTTTGTAACTAGTCGGAGTACAAGTTAAAATATGGAGGAAGCTGAAGTTGAGTATATGGAGTGGTAATACTTGCCTTATATGATCTAGAACAATGGTTCCCAATGTCGGCTGCACATTGGAATTACTTGGGAGACATAAAAAATACTGTGCCTGGCCCTGGCCAGGTGGCTCAGTTGGTTGGAGCGTTACCCTGTGCACCAAAAGGTCACAGGTTTGATTCCTGGTCAGGACACATATCTAGGTTGTGGGTTTGATCCCCAGTCAAGGTGCATATTTCTCTCTCTCTGAAATCAATAAACATATCCTTGGGTAAGGATTTAAAAAAAAATACTGTGACTGGTCCTCACCTCAGATCAATTGGATCATAATCTTCTGTGGCTGGTTAAGTTCTGTAGGTTCTAAACTTCTTTTTTGAGATGACTTGATTCATCTTTGAGTGGTTCCTTTCTTTAAGGGCCTGTAAGATGCTCTGGTCTTACCTTGTAATTTCCTTGCCCCGCACCCGAAACAAGTCAGTTTCCTTCATAGTACCCGTGGTATTTCAGACCTCACACCTTTGGGCATGCCACTCTGTTTTCTGTGCCTCCTTAACTCAATCATTCTTCAGGACTAAGCTCAAGTCTAATTTTTCTTTCAACATCATTTTGAGCTGAGCCATAATGCCCATTGTTCATTTCTATTTTAGCACTTACACTGTTTTATTGAAATGATCTGGTGTGCATTGTCCTATCCCATTAGAGTCTAAGCTTTGTGAAGAAATTCTTTTGCAGGTATGGATACATTTTATGTGCTCAGAAAAGTTAGTTGAACTGCTCACACATAGGAATTCTAATTGGGGGGATCTGAGGGTAGAATGATATTAAGTGTTTGCTCATGTTCATTTTTGATTTCTTCCTGTTTTATGAATATTTTGGAGTTGTCTTAAAGGGACATTAGATTTCTGTCTTGGTGGACGGTTGGTTTAACTGGATGTAGTCAAAGGTACTGGGGTTTGAACTTTGCTTGTGTGAGAGGTGGCTGTAGGGGCAGACCGGAACAGGCAGCAACTTAAGCAGTGCTTTTAAATGAAGCCTTTGTTCAATTAAAAAATACAATTTTTAAAAGTTGAATATATACTGGCTTTTATAATACTTTTTTTTTATCCTCTCCTGAGGATACATTTGTTGATTTTAGAGAGATTGGAAGGGAGAGGGGTGTGTGTGGAGGGGAGAGAGAGAATGTGAGAGAGACAGACACACAAATGTGAGAAAGAAGCATCAGTAGGTTGCCTCCCGTTCACGCCCCGACTGGCGATCTAGCCCACAACCTAGGTTTGTGCCGACTGGGGATTGAACCCACAACCTTTTGGTGTGTGGGACGACGCTCCAACCAACTGAGCCACCCAGCCAGGGCCTGGCATGGTATTTTTTATGCCTCCTAAGTAATTCTGATGTGTCATTTTTATGGGAAGTAAATGTTCTATACTGTTACTTTCTCATTTTTACTAAGTATTTTACATATATAATAACCTATATAAAGTTCAGAACAGCCCTGTGAGGTAGGTACTATTATTATTATTCCCATTTTTCAAATGTGTAAAGAGGGCATGAATGAAAATAGATTAGATTACTGCTCATGATGGCAACACTGTCCTACTGTACCCAGTGCCATCCAGAGCTGGCTCAAACCTTTAGAGCCGGTTCTCTTCTTCACTTGGTTCTGCCAGGGCACCAGCTGCACCCCTTCCCTTCATTTGGTTCACAGGCAGGCACATTGGCCTTTATTGGCCGGATTAATGATTACTGAAGGTCCCATAACTGGAGCTGGAGTGAATTGTGAGGTCACGCTTGCAATACTTTAACCCTGTGCTTGTATGTGGAAACTATAGTCTAAGAGTAGGGTTCACTCCAGATTTTAGTATTCTCTCCAAAAGCTCTATTTCAAATTTGCTTTTGAGGGAGTAGTGTCATAAATTTAGATTTGTATATTTAGAATTGATATCTAGTAGGCCTTTTACACTTGATCTTAGCTGAAAGGCCGAGAAGTGATTAGTAGGCCTTTTGACATCCTTCCCTCTCCTCCACGTCCATCTCCTTTCTAATTAACAGTATAATACTTGTCTAGCTAGTATTTAACACCTAGATTGCTAGACAGTTATAGTGCCAGAGTCTTTTAGACCCAAAAAGGAACCTGAAAAATACCAAGTCCAACTTCCTCACTTACGTGAAAAAACAGAGGCTGCACAGTCAGTTAGAGGGTGATGTGGAACTTCAGCCTGTTACTCTGACCTGGGTCCAGTGCTGACTGCTTCCATTGTACTGTTTGCTGTTATCTGTAGTAGTCTTTTAACAGTATTATTACCATGCATTCTTTTCAGAAATTATGTATTTTTATTTGACTTAGTAAAGCTTGCTACCTATTATGTTTGCTATCAGGAAACAGCTATGTTTGCTTAGTTCTTTGCAGTTTTTTAAAGTGCTTTCTCATCTTTTATCTCGTTTATTTGTTAGGCAGATAACCTTTTGCTTTTGCTTGTGTACCTGAGGTTCTTGAATAGTGGCATGGATTCCTTTGTAATTCTGGCATATTCATTGCTTCTGCACATTCACAAATCCAGCTGCCTTAGCTTCAGACATGCATGTTGACTCACTCCACTGAGATTTTGCAGTTCAGGAATTGTAGTTTCCCAGCTTTCAGCCCTTTCCACATCTTCTGGGTGCTCCTGGAGTCCAAGGCATGACATTCCAGGCACGAAGATAATTCCTTGTTTTGAGGCACTTAACATTTCTTGGCTTCTTAAGACTACTTGTGATCAGGGAAGTTCTTTTTAAAACTTAATCAGAGGTTCAATATGTAGTTAAGCAACACTTTGTGTAAAAACAAACGCAAGGATAATCGTATCGTTTATTGTACTAGCATTCTTCAATCAAAATGGTGTTAGAGATAAGATAAATTATATGGCTGTTATGTGTGTTCATGCCATTCGGTTGGTGGCAAGGAAGGGAGTGAATTGTTGGTCCAAGGCTAGCCACTGATTGCCAAAACTTTCTACAGCAGAGGCCTCTTACCTGATCAGCTCGTACAAGTACAAAACCCTGAGGTTCTTCAGAGGATCTCCTCTGATTCGTGATTAGGTTGAACTTGTTGAACAAAGTCAAGTCTGTGACAAAATCTGTCTGTTTGCTATTGATGATCTAACATAAAGAAATGGAAGTAAAAGGCATAGTGGTTTTCCTGGAGACTTTAAAGTCTACATTTTGTAGCTCATATATTAAGACTTACTTGTTTGAATTGGATGCAGTTTAGTGCTTGTTTGAGATTCAGATGTGAGCATTTTAGGATCATTTTATGATAGTACTGGGTAAATAAGAGTTAGAGTTAAGCTTTTTATCCTTGGGTTTGTAATAGCTACTGCTGAGGTGAGCCTTATATGTTAAGATTATCTGAAGATAAGGCTGCAACTCATTGTCTCAAAGTTCAAAGGAGAGCATTAGCTTCAAGGACGTAAATCACTGAGTTGTTATCCATCAATTTGTAACAGAAGTGCAGACGAACAACATTTATCTAGACAATCTAGTATCATTTACTGCAGTTTGAGGTCCGTCGATATAGTGGCTTATGTAGGTGCTTTGAACTGTTTTGCAAAGATGAGAGTTCAAATTTATTTTTATTCTTTAATTTGACACAGCAGGTGGTTTCGTAGACCTTTTCAAGCAGCCAACATTAACCCCTTTTTCCCCATTCTTAAAGCCAGATTAGGTTCTGCTTCAACTATGGAGCTGTATGAAGTTAATTAGGGTTATTTACAGAAGAATTTTATTTTCTGGCACTCCATTGTTTACCATTTGTTCCATAGGTATTAGTCACCCCCTTCCCACAAGTTGACCTAATGTATCTTATTTTAAAATCTGTAATAGTAGGGCTTATACAGTTAGATACTAGGGGGACCATCAGGGAGAACATACATCCTGAGTAATATCAGTCTAATTCCAGCAGATTCTTACCTTGTGGGAATATTAGCTTGATGTTACCCAAATAAAATATATCCACTGACACCATGTGGCTTGTGGCCTGTTAGTTTGCTACTTCTTTATTAGAACGTAGTTGATGCACACTTGTCATTTGATAGATGCTTATTGTGTCAGCAAACTGGCTTCACTGCTTCTGAAGGACTATCTTAGATGTAAAGAGGTGTGCAAGAATGTTCTTTTCCATTAAAGGAGTTTCCCTTTTTGGAAGAAGATGCATCCAGTATTAAAGAGATTAGCTCTTACGCTAGAATAAAAAGACTTTGAATATTCACTGCTTTGTTAGAATACCCCGAGAGCCTTTTGCAGTGAGGGTGTCTTTTTTATTTCTTGAATTCTGGAGTAATCTTTGTACTTCTTTTCCACCCCTCTCAAACAGGGTTGTTAGGATGTACTCTTGGTTCTTCCTTTGTCATTTCTCATACCCAGTTTCTTCCATTTCATTCCTGTATATACTGTCTTAGTTGAATTCTTTTTTTAAAATATATTTTATTGATTATGCCATTACAGTTGTCCCATCTTCCCCCCCCCC
>VMDR010018453.1:0-19168 GCA_007922815.1 Macrotus californicus
AAAAAGAGGTAACATACTCCACTTGGAATTTTCAGAAAAATTTTCTTGCTAAAATCCTTAGTAGCTCTATGGAGGATAGATTGATTATAATGGAGGTTGGATGAGGAAAAGGAAGAAATCAAGGCTATCTCCAAGGTTCCTGCTTGGGGAGCTTGGAGGTTCAGTGGGTGGACGATGCGATGGTGATTTTTAGATGGGGAATATAGAGAAGGGGTCGGTATGGGAGAAAAAATGAGTTTGAAATATCCTGTATGTAATTGTAGCTGTCTGTGGAACATAAAGTGGAATATCCAGGAGGCATTTGGATATATGGCTCTGAATTTCAGTAAGGTCTGTCGTGGAGATAGAGATATAGACCCAGACCCTTCTGTAGGACCCAAAGCAGTTCCTGAGGATGGGCCCAAATATTTCACATTGAATCAATCTTATATTGGTTGATTTGAGAGGTAGATATTAACAAATACATAACTAAGGGAGAAGAGGTCATGTTCAACAATATTTTTTACAAAAGAGAGGGGAAAACTAATGACTTAAGAGGCTATATAATTACTAATCAAATTCTAACATATTGAGGTTAAGATAATCTACCATAATTCAGTGTTTCATTTTGTGCATGTTTATTTTCTTTTATATCTACTAGAGAGGCATGTTACAGTGATTAATAAGTCTTCTTTTGGAATATTTCATTTAAGATAATGTGAAAAATGATTTCTTTAATTCTACAAGAAGTATTCAAATCTCCAATAGAAAGTTTACAGAGTTGATGAAAGATATGCTTGGTGTCAAGAGATTTGGCTCTGTTACTTCTGGTTTTGATCAAACTACTTGACTCCCTCAGCATTCAGTTTGACAAATTTATTGAGTAGCTACTATGTACATGGCACTCTGTCAGCAGTATAGGTAGTCCTGAGATACATGCACTGCTACCTCTTCTCATAAGGAGTATATACTCCTGAGATATAAATAATTTGAGCACAATCGTGATAAAGCATAGTAGGATAAATTTTTTAAAAGGAAGTAAGGGAGATATGGAGTGTTATGCAAATTCAAAGAAGAGGAAAATACTATTTCACAGGGAGATCAGGAGGAAAAGATGGAAAGGGGACAGAACACTTATTGAGTACCTACCATGTGCTGTTTCTTTCCAAATAACATACTAGAATTTTGGAGCATTCAACCTAAAAATAGCATTGTCTGATATAAATGTAATTTTAATTAATTATTAAAATTGTATTTAGTTAAATAAGGCCATGTGATGTGAGACATAAAATTAAAGCCCAATATATGTTTTGTCTTAACATCTGGTGGGATGAGGAGGACTATGACTGGACTACCTATAAGTTCCCTTCTCCACTTTGCTACTGTGGATAGTGTCCCCTAACCAAATAGCCCTCTTTATCAAGAAGACCAGTTCCCCTTCCTGCTTGTCTCTGAGTAGGGATTTTAATTCTCTGCCAATGCACTGGAATATTCAAACAAGCCAAACATAGCCTACCTCCAGAAGCAAGGGGTCCCTTGTTGACATGATATGACAAAGCCTTGTTTACTCTCTACCTGAATGCAACCCTGGCCCTGCATGTTGTGTTATGGCCTCCCTGCAGCCCCCATCCCTGTGCTGTGGGTACACCAATGAACAAACTGCTGTTGACCTCGTCCGCCTGGTGCTGGGTGTCATGTATTTGGCCATCCCATAAACCTAGGGCGGGAGTCCTTCTTCACCAACAAAGTAAATAAAAGTAATAGATAATCAATCATAAACTTGATAATTCAGCAATTGCCTAAAAATTCTTTAGTATTTATTTAACTAAAAAACAAAAACAAGGCCTTTCAGATGCCGCCACCGCCTCGGACCTTCTCCCGTCCAGCCATGGTCAACCCCACCGTGTTCTTCGACATCGCTGCCGACGGCGAGCCTCTGGGCCGCGTCTCCTTTGAGCTGTTTGCAGACAAAGTTCCAAAGACAGCAGAAAACTTTCATGCTCTGAGCACTGGAGAGAAAGGATTTGGTTATAAAGGCTCCTGCTTTCACAGAATTATTCCGGGATTTATGTGCCAGGGAGGTGACTTCACCTGTCACAACGGCACAGGCGGCAAGTCCATCTACGGGGAGAATTTGATGATGAGAATTTCATCATGAAGCACACAGGTCCTGGCATCTTGTCCATGGCAAATGCTGGACCCAACACAAACGGTTCCCAGTTTTTCATCTGCACGGCCAAGACCGAGTGGCTGGATGGCAAGCACGTGGTCTTCGGCCAGGCGAAGGACGTCATGGATGTTGTGACAGCCATGGAGCGCTCCGGGTCCAGGAATGGCAAGACCAGCAAGAAGATCACCATGACTGACTGAGGACAACTCTAATACATTTGACTTACATTTTATCTTAACCACCAGACCATTCCTTTTGTAGCTCAGGAGAGCACCCCTTCACCCCCATCTGCTTGGAATGTTCTATAATCGTGCTCTCCCCGCAGTTCATTGGGCTCCATGTTTTCCCTACCCCTTCCAAGTCTAGCTGGATTGCAGAGTTAAATTTATGATTATGAAATAAAAACTAAACAACAACAACAAAAAACAAAAACAAAAAAACAAAAATAAAAACAAACAAAATACAAAGGGTGAGCTCCTTACATATGTAAAAATTTCATAATCCTAGCCTACCTCTCTAATATTATTTTCCACAACTGGAGTCTACTCCCTATTCAGTCTAAATGATTTACATTTCTTTTTAACTCTGTGTTGTGATAAATATTCATGTTTTTACTCTTTGTTGTCCCCTCTGTCTGGGGACAAAAACAAAAGAAACAAAACAAAACAAAAAAATAACTACTCAACATCTCCTCCACAATGAGGCTTTCCTATATACCTCACTGAGAAGTTTACGCCTTCCTTATGCTCTCATTGTACTGTTTGTATGCTATTAAAGCCCATACTGTTCTATAATGAAATTATTTGTGCACATACTTTTCTATTTTATTAGTCTGTATTCAGCTTTAGGACAAGATTTTCTTATTAATGCATATGCTGTCTAAAATTTACCAAAGTAGCCATCACCAGATAGATAATATCAGTGTTTAAAAATTCTAGCTCAATAAACACTATTGAATGAATGAATGGATTTTGTAGCCACAAAACTCACTGTACAAAGAAATAACTTAATTTCTGCCTCTGTTTCTCCCATTAACCCATCTAATGATCTGACTAATAGGAGGCTTAAGTGTCATCCATGTAGGAAAACTTCAGATCTTCAACCATCCCATGACATCTGTTGGTCACCACTGAGATATAACTGGTCCTGTGGTCTTTGGGCGTTGGCCTTTAACCTGATATGCGAAGACCAGTACAGTCCCAAATGTAGCTTCACCCATACCTCTGCATTCTCTTCATCACCATTTAGACTCTTTTGAATCAGTGATCTGTTTTCTGCAGTTTTAGTGTCTTTTCAGGAGCCAAGAAATTTTTGACTATTTTCCTGCTCAGCTGCACGTTATGCAGACTCTGAGCCTTTCCTTGGGCACCACACTCATCACCCCTAGAGACTGCTATTCTGACACCGTGTTTTCATGTACTCTGGGTTATGCCCCAGGAAACAAAAGATACTTCCTCTCTGCTTTGCCAAACTTATCTGGAGTTGAATTGTCCAAAATTATCTGTAGTCTGATTCTCTTTATCATTCTGGTCATTCATTTTAAAGTCCTGATCAACTCCATCATTGTAAGTGAGCATTTCCAAGAGGGAAGATGATGTTGTTCCCACCTGAATGTGGAGGGATTGCTTCTTCCGAACTTCTATGTTATTATATGGCCATCTAGTTGACATTCATCACATACTGATATGAACTATTGACACACATATTTTTTTCATTATATTATATACATTATGTATTATACAGAGTTCAGCAAAAGTAGGTTTATGGTTCTGAGTACACAAAACCCAGGGTTAATAAAGCTATTTAATAATCATGACCTACATATCTTTTTCCATATGAGAAACTGTATATTTGTTTTAGCTTTTCAGTTGCAACCTAAGCTTCCCTTCATCATTTTGGAAAGATTCTTTTAAATAAATGAAAACTGTACAACAAAAGCTGTTATTTCTTAAAAAATTGTAGATACTCTAATTATGGCAATTTTTTGTGTGTTCCTTCATTAATCTGTCATTGTAAATTGAATATGGTAGCTATTTAATGAATGGCTTCCTGATAATAAAAGATAGCAAACTTTACACTAAATCATATTTCTATTATAAGTCAAATTCCACTATAGCAATGAAAATTTCCAAATACCAAAAACTATTCTTCAGCTCTAGCTACGGCACACTTATTTCAAATAATATTTAATATAATAGCATTCTAGTATGACAATAGAATTGAGACAATTCCTCAGAGTTCATACCTAATTAGGTTTTAAGCTGGCTATGTCTTTTCGGTTTTTTTCTTTTTTAAATTTAAACACAATGGGGAAATGGATTAGATATTGCATGTCAGTTAGTTCAGCTACACTGTAAAACAAGCAGAATATCACATTATACATGCCATCCACCCATGGACTTTTTCAACTGTAGAAAAATGGTTTCATGTTTTATAAAACAAGATCAAATTAAAATATTTAATCCAACAAATTTAATATTTGATAATCAATAAAAAGTGACAAGTCTAAAGAAAGGCCCAAATGCCTACACAAGCAGATATGCCTTCAGAAATGAAGTTTTATTTCATATTGTTCAGAGTGTGCCAAGTAGGACTATTGTTTCCATTACTGTGAACATTTTATTATCATGTCTCCACAGGAATACTCTGGCTGAGAAACCACTTTCATTCTAAGTTTCTTGCCCCTTTGGGCTAAAAGATTTTTATTCTCACTTTCAACCCAGAATTAACTTTTTCCCTCTTCTGAAACATTTGATAAAATTTCAGTGTGGCCAATTTTTCAGTTACTGGGGAGCATAAAAATGAATTTTTTTTGCCAGATAGGCAATTTTTCAGGTGTCGGGGATAGTTAACAATTGACTTTGGAAAGTTACTCTTTAGATGTAATTATTCATGAGAAAGAATTTCATAAGAAGACCGATGAAATAAGTGGGTGGTAAATTGAGAGCTGGAAGATATATAGAATCTGGAGCCTGAAAAATTAGCTTTGTTAAAATAATTTAGTCAGCTATCTTTTGTTTACAGGAAGTGAGTAGCAATGGGTGGTTCTGTGGCTGCACAGTTATCCCACTTCTAATTTGTGTTTTTTTATATCTTCAATATTTTGGACACTTGGGCTCCAACTCCCTCCTTTGCACAAGCACTTGTATCAGAAAGGACAGTGAAACAGAGTAGAGAGGAGGTAAAAATGTTCCTCAATGCTCGGCAACCCCTTCTCTACTCCTTTCTGTGTCTCTCAGAAGGGCCCAAGTACATGGTATTTTTCATGGTGATTTGTCATTGCCCCATGTCAAACCTGTATCTATTAGTTGCTTTGCTTTTTCTTCACTACTCCTTTTCTTGCCCTGAGATTTCAACAACTAAGATTATCAAAAGGAAAATTTATTTTTTAAACCACTTTATTGAGGTATGATTGACATGCCATACATATACAATATATACAACTTGTTAGTTTGGAGATAAGTGCACATCTTTGAAACCATCAACCCAATCTATGCCATAAACATATCCATTTCCTCCAAATATTTCACTCTTTATTGTTATCATTATCATTATTGTTTTTGGTGATAAGAACACTTAACATAAGATCTATCCTTTTAGAAAATTTCTAAGTATATAATAAAATACTGTTAACTATAGGCTCTATGCTATGCAATGAATCTCTAGGACTTATTTATCTTGCATAACTAAAACTTTGTACCCTTGGACTAATAACTCTCCATTTACTCTTCTACCCAGTCCCTGGCACCCTCATTCTACTCTGCACTTTGATGACTTTGGCCATTTTAGATTCTCATATAGATGGAATCATGCATTACTTGTCTTTCTCTGTCTGTGTGGCTTATTTCACTTGGCATAATGCCCTCTATGTTCATCCATGTGGCAGGATTTCCTTCTCTTTAATGGCTGAATAATGCTTCATTGTATGTATGTATCACATTTTTTATCAGGTCATCTTTTGATAGACATTTAGTGGCTCCCATGTCTTGGCTATTGTAAATAATGCTGCAGTGAACATGAAAGTGCAGGTATTTCTTCCAGATCCTGATTTCAATTCCTTTGGATACATACCCAGGAGTCAGATTACTTAATCGTACATTAGTTCCACTCTTAATTTTTTTGAGGACCCTCTATACTGTTTTCCATAATGGCTGCACCATTTTACATTCCCACCAACAATGTACAAGGATTCCCTTTTCTCCATGTCTTCACTTAATCAACACTTATCTTTTTTTTTAAATATATTTTATTGATTGTGTTAT
This sequence comes from Macrotus californicus, assembly GCA_007922815.1. Lineage (NCBI taxonomy): Eukaryota > Metazoa > Chordata > Mammalia > Chiroptera > Phyllostomidae > Macrotus > Macrotus californicus. Next base: position 6,412 of record VMDR010018453.1, read on the forward strand.
CACAGTCTACCCCCCCTCAACACTTATCTTTTTAAAAATTTTATCTTATAATAACCATCCTGGCTAGGTATCTTGTGATTTTGCTATGCATTTCCTTGATGATTAGTGTTGTTGAGCATTTTTTCACACACCTGTTGGCTGTCTGTATGTCTTCTATGGAGAAATGTCTATTTAGGTCCTTTATCCATTAATTTATTGGTTATTTGATTTTCGCTCTTGAGTTGTAGGGGTAATAACTATTTTTTAAAGTTACATATATTATGATAATAGCAACGTTCTTGTAGAAAAAGTCAAGTCAGCTTCTCGGTGTCAGGGAAGAGAGTTGGGGAAGCAAGTGTTGCTGGAGTGAGCACTCCTTTATTGCAGTCACTACCTGACTGATGGTAAAGGCAGCTCACTGGAGCTGGTGAGGTTGCACAATATCCATGATATACTGGAACAAACACTGTTAATTGCTTGTCTACACCCCCTTAGTGTCCTTTTTACCTATGTCCATCCTTAGCTTCTGTGTGCTATGCTTCTAACTGCTTGGTACAGTGACCTTCTTCAAAAATTTCTCGGTGCCTGTTGGAGCTGCTCTGAAAGTATGCCACAGATGAGAATAAGTCTACCAAGACATGATCTGCTGGGGAGGAAATATGGTCAATCTCTCAAAGGAGAAGGGCCTTGAGACTGTTCCTCAATGGGCTTTTATTGGGTTTAGTTTGCATAAGAATACAGGGTGTATACGTAAAGTTCATCAATCATTGTCTGGCAGTAATGATCAAACAAGAGATAACATTCAAAGAACTACCAGGGCTTATTCTGAGTCAGGGTCAGATAGCCAAAGGGTCATAAAACTTTGGGGAAACAAACTCATTTTATGGTTGGGCCCTTATCATTTAAATTGAGGGCATTCTTAGCAAAGCAGGTTTCACAGAATCTTAGGCCTGATCACCCTGGGGAACTGCCCTTTCCAGCACAGGGCTGTACTCACCTCTGGCATTGTTTCAGGTTTAAGTCAGGTGGGGGATACAGGCAGCCAAGAGATTAGGAGACTTTTTACAGATAGAATGAGGACTCAGGCTATGACAAAGCCAAAGGGTGAGGGTTCATCACCTCTTTTTTCTATAGTTCCCCAAGTCCTTCCCTGATGGTCCCATTGTGACCATGCCTGTCTTAGGCCATCCCTCTCTTGAGGAATCTTACTCATCATTGGCTAACCAGTCATCTGCCCAGGACCAAGCCGGGTGAAGTAAAGGGAGCAGAGGCTGCACCCCTGCCAGGAGGATAAGCTTTGTCTCCTTAGCAGCTTATGGTCCGAAGGTCTTTTACTTAGCCTTAGCCACAGGGGGTTACAGCTTCTGAAACTGGGCAGGGTGGTTCCCAACATATGCAGCCAGAAAGAATTGTCCAGGGAGGCCAGTAGCTGATGACTGAGGTGGGGGAGCATGGAAGACTAACTCCCTGGCTTTAAGGCAGGACAAATGCTGAGGTATAATTTATGCTTCAGAGCTCCTCACAGGATCAGGCTGGACCTGGGACTTTCTCTGAAGTCCACTAGAGCTTGGCTTCAATGACTACCATGCCCTACTTCCCTCTCTCCCTAACTGGTTCCTTGAGTCAGGGGACATCCTTAATCTATCAATTGCTCAGGAATCCTTATCTCAGGGTCTTCTTCTAAGAAATCCAACCTAAGATAAATATCATGACTGTCATAATTATCATAGTAATAAGTGAATATTTGGCTTACTCTTATACTATTGTAAGATATGTATATATAGTTTTTCTTCACAACACTGAAAAAGTGCTAATCAGCACAGCAACCAACTTGCACAGTCATTGAAAAGATAAGGACTATTCAAGCGTCATCTCTGGAATCCCCTTCGAAATTTGTGATTGACCTCTCTTTTTCTTCTCCACTTCCTCTCCTCAGTCTCTCCAGGTCCTAGAATTGTGAGTGAACACCAGTGATTATCCAGGTGGTCTCCATACCTAAAATGTTCCTGCCTCAGGGAAGATCGGGGAGGGAGCTCTTCATACACCACCTGCTCCAAATCACGTGCAGATGAGAGAGAGAGAGAGGGAAGGAGAGAGAGAGAGAGCTGGAGCTGTGGCCATCAAGATATTAATGGCCATGAAAATGTTGGCTACCCCTTCTGCAGGAATAAATATTTTAACTTTAGGTGAGAAGTGGTAAAATTAAACATTTTGTGTGATGGTGACATTAAAAGGCCTCATTTTAAAGAACTGTGAGCTGTCAATTTTATCTCATTCTTCTCCCGACATGTACTTAAAGAAAATCATACCTTCATCATGTGTAAACTACTAATTTATAAAATCTCGTATGATTAGAGATTCCTCGGCTCTTGAAATTCCATCTTTTTCTCCATAAGTTATGCCAACTTTTAAATCTCTCATGCCCAGCAGACTATTGAGCATATTTAGTCAAACCTTCTTGTTTTGTTAAATTTCTTTTTGTCTCACTTCATTTGCAAATAGAGTCTGTCATCGTTCTCAGGATAACAGTCTTTCGTACTCTGGAAAACTATGGTCATACTTTTTTCTCTTGGGTTGCCGAAATAAGTCCCTTTTTGTGTAGTTTTTGCTTTCCAATGATTTAATCATTTTGCTGCCCTCAGATACCTTTCTAAATTCTTTGTTCTTAAGTGGTTAGCCCAGAACCACATTTTAAGTAGGTATATTTTATTCATTAAGGAAGTGATTGAAGCCTGTGAATGTTCCCTGGTGAGTACTTCGGGCTTCTTTCTGGAGGGTTGCAATAATGCTTGTGTTTCCACTGCCAGCCCACTGAATGAATGAAGGAAAAGCAAAGCAGTGTACCATGAATGCGTTTTATTATGAAGCCTAAATAGTTTTACTGTCTTTAAAAAGCAGCATAAATACATCACTGTTTTCCTGGAGTTAAGACCTGGTATCATGGAAAGAGAAGCAAATGCAAAAAGCATTTAAGACTTGGGTTTGAATTCTGGCTCTGCTCTTTTCAGCTATAGGAACTTAGATAAATTGTGTAAGTCTCTCAACTTCTTAGTCTCCTCATCAGCAAAACGAGAATTTTGACAGCTACTTTGAAGGCTGCTTTGAAGGCTGGAGATGCACAGGTAATAACTGGGCGGTCAGTAGTCCCTTAACAGATGGCTGCTATTAAAGTCATAGAGACTTTGAGTTTGAAGGCGAACCCTGGAGTTTTGCTCAAAAAGCTTTTCTTTCTTGAGAGGAGAGTTTGCTCTGATGCTGTCACATTGTTTGAAAAGTCTTTGCCTTACAAAGAATTTCCTGATTCCTTTGAAACAGTGTGTGGTGGAATGAAAGGAGTACCCAATTTGGAATCAGGAAATCTAAATCTTCAGCTTCCACTGCTGTAACCCTGGGCTGATCACTTAACTTCTGTGGACTACAGTTTTCTCATGTACAATAAAGTGAGGAGTTGGAACAGAGCATCCTAAGGTGCCTTCTAAAATTCTATATTCCTAAGATTTATTTCAAAGAGCTCCTGGGTGACTAGCGAAGGGTAGTGAAAGCAGTTGAGGTGATTGATATGTAGGAACAGTTTCCTGACCTATAGGTCCAGGACAATCTGCAAGAGAAAAAAAATCTTATTATTAAAACTAAGTTCAAAAAGAGAAGCAAAATTATTGCTTTTTAAATGTATTTTGGAAATTTGGGTTCTCACAGGATATTCTATAGAGCTCTTTGACATTAAAAACCTTGATGCATGTAAATTATATGTTTCTAAGATTACTTCTAATGGTGCTAATGTTATGAAAACAGCCCCCTCCCCCTGGTCTTCTGTACTATGGTTCTTCTTGCCCACTGCCAGGTGTTAGGAACTGTGACTCTTGATGCCAGAGTTTGGTGAAAAGAAAAGGAGCTATTTATTCTAAAGTTATACAGATTTAAAGTAATGGTGGAATGTCACCATTAAATTTCAAAGTCACTTTAAAACACCCACAAACACACACACAGTCCTGCCTCCCCTTGCTAAACCAGGCCAGTCAGGGGCACTGCATCTCAGGAAAAGAAATAGAAGTCCGCAGCTTGGCTAGACTCTGGGTTCCTCCCAGTAATCTGTGCTCGGCTGGGCCAGTCTCCTGCAGTCCCCAGCATGATCAGCTGGGTAGCTGCGATCTCCAGTTAATTCAAAACTGAATGGCACCTCTTCAAGGACCGTGAGTGAGAGTCCTTTCAGTTCTTTTCTTCCTGCATGGTCTTGCATTGTTCCCCCGTTCCACATGATGGTCCGCTTTTCAGTTTATTTCCTAGCCTGGAACCTCCTCCCTAACCCCATTTCCCACTCCTCCCACAATCAGCTACACCTGCCGGCAACCCCACATTTTCTGCCTTTCTTGGCTGCCAAAGTTAGTCCAGGCAGGCGTGGCCCCGTGGCATGGAGAGAACCATCTCCAAGCTCTTGTGCAGACACTGTAGCTGGGGGATCTGCCTCCCAGTTACATCATGGGTCCAAGTCACGCCCATCTCCCTAGCTAGCCTGCTATTGATATGCAAAATGACCATTTTTGCATATCAGGTATGAAGTTAGCCTGCTGTTATTGATCTATAAAGTAACTCTCAGTGGCCCTGCTCCATGTCTTCTATCCCCCAGCCAGGCTTGTGAGGAGGCTCTGGGGCTTCTCAGGCTACACTCTGTTACACTGATAACCCCAAATCTTTGAACCAGATAGCATTAGGTTGAAAGAAAGAAGAGGAGATGTTATAAAGTTAGGAGAAAGACAATTGGTTGGCGTGAAGATAGTTATGACACAATTATTTTTTTTACTTTTGTACTTGTGACCTCTACATTTGATGTTTTTTTTTTTATTTTCCAGGAGAAATTATTCTCATTCTAATTTTGAGACATGTGCAAAGAAAGATACTCCCACCTGAAAAAGACTTACCAGAGACCCTGTTGGGAGGCAGTGCATGAAGATACATACTGTATTTTTACCCCGTAAAACTTTGAAGTAGAGAAATGACCTATTTCAGCTCAGTCCAGGGCTGCATATGTTGCCTGCCAGAGGGGGTGCTGCTACCTAAATGAGAATGGACTCAGATTTTATTTTTAACTTAAATAGTAACATACGTAATACATGTAATGCATCCAACCTCAGCAATATGGCTGTGAATGTGACTACCGCCTTTATTTTTTATTTTATAGCAAACTGCAGAAAATTTGATAACTATGCTATGAAAACCAGGTGCATTATTGTAACAGCTATTGTAAACATTTTGTTCAATTTTTCTTATTAAAACAGTTTTATGATAATTGGAGAAACACTGAAAGCATAAATAAAAATTAAATACCACCTATAATAAAACCTTCCTGAAATAGCTATTGATAATATTTTATGTATATCCTTTCATGCTTTTTACATACATTCTCATATATGTGATCTCCCAAATTGGCATAATATGTATATTATCTGAAAATTTAAAAAGTGATGAAGACAATATCATGAAAAATTCCCAGGACAATAAATAGTCTTTGGGAAGATGGTTGTACATATGAGGTGAGGGTGGAGGTGTCCAAGATAAAAAACACAGAGCTGGTGAGAGATGAGTTCAGAGACTCTTTGGGCCTGGTTTGTAATGAAGCAAAGGTCTTGTATGCCATGCTACAGCAGAGTAGGGTATGGTAAGTTACTGTGTAGTGTCAGCAGGATGTCAGTGAACCAATCTCTCTAAAACAGAGTGAGTTATATAGTTCAGCAGGACAACCTAGGACATCCGAGATTCATTTATCCATCTTGGAGGGAGTAAAGTGGAGTACAACAAGCATGGACTTCAGACTCAGACATTCAGGGCTTAATTCTGCTTCCTGAACTTACCTGATATGCTACTGAGACAAGTTATTTAATATCTCTAGACCTTAGTTTCCTCGTCCGTGGAATGGAAATAATCATACATAGTTTATACTAAAGATTAAATGAGATTATGCCTGTAAAGTGCTGGCTTTATTCTGGCATTTATTAAGTGCTCATTGAATTGTACTGCTCTTGTTTTGAAAGTTACATTGCAGAGGGAAAGATTGTTTTCCCAACAAAGAATTCAATAATGTTAGTGGATCTGTCAAGGATTCTATTTCTTAGGAGTGAAAACAACTTATTTGTGTGCTTATTACTCCTTTACAAAGAATTGTTTAAAAAATTGGGGGTTGATTTTTTTTCTTTTTTTAGCCGCACCTGAGGATTTCTTTTTTCATTGTTTTTTAGAGATGGCGGGACCAGGGTGGAGGGAGAGAGAGAGAGAGAGAGAGAGAGAGAAACATTGATGTGAAAAACAAACATCGATTGCTTTCCTTCTTTAAGTGCCCTGACTGGAAATCGAATCCACAACCTCTTGATCTAGGAGACAAAGCTCCAACCAACTGAGCAACACTGGTCAGGGTGCAGTTGGTATTTTTTGGTTTTGGCCACCAATAAAATATAAAGTAACAGCTATAAAAACTTAATCCAGAGGAGAGAATATGAATTTAGTGAAGCAAATGAGCCAAAGTCTCCGGCATCCCTTGTTGACTTTTCCCCATGATGATAGTCCCTCTGTACATCCATCCTCTCCAGGGCTCTCAACCCATTCTCCTTGTTCTTCGCCCTCCTCACCCAGCTCCCCGCCCCCTTTGCTGTCTCCTGGCCCAGGAGCTCCATGCTAGCACACTCTTCCAGTTTTATCCTCATCACTTGTAAGGTCCCATAACTCTTGCTAAAGTACAGATTGCCTGGGATTGCCTTTGTCTCTGTCTCTTTCTGTTATATGGTAAAATGAGGATAGTAATGGTACTTAAAACATATTATATAAACTTATCTATATATTCTATAAATATTAACCTATACTATACAAGTTGCTATGAATAGTCAGTGAATTAAGATATCAAGCACTTATAACAATACCTGATTGTAAGTGCTTATATATTAGCTACTATTTTCTAATTTTTTGTAAAACTAGAAATAATAATAACTATCTATTTTGTATCAAATAAGATATTTTATTTAAAAGCACTTATTCTAGATTTTGGCACAAAGAAACCTTCAGTGTTGATAGTTATTTATATGTGTCCCACTGTGGTGAAGTTGTTTCAGTCCCTCATATGAATGATGCTCTCTTACTTCCAGCCCTCCACATATTCTTTTCCCTTGTCTTGAACACTCTTCCCCTATAAGTAACACCCATTTGCTGATATTTATGCTTAGACATAAGTTCTCTGGGAAGCCATTTTTGTCAATAGTATGGAAGAGCTAACTACTACTGCTTTGTCTCCCCACCCTACTCTAGCACCCTGTATTTCTCCAGGTATGGCATTGATTACTTTTTTGGTGATTGCTGAGTTTATTATCTTTCCTTTCCACTTGTCAATAAACTCTGTGAAAGAAGCTATTTTTCCTTATATATAATATACATTAAACAAACAATAATAATAATATAATAATAATGTTGACTAAATGAGGAGTAATTAAAAATAAGAAAAAAAAGAACAGTAATTCCATGAAATTCAACCAACAAGCATGTTTCCACAAGGGATTATTAAACACTGTCAGTTGGTAAGAGAAAGGTCTGGGAAGCTAAGGACTAAATATGTCCATGGAATTTGGCCACTAGGAAATTTCTGGTGACTTAAGAGAGTCATTTATTTTATTTTTTTAAGTAATTTTTTTATTTTTTGATTATAGTTGACAGACAACTATATTATATTAGTTATAGGGATACAATCTAGTGATTAGACATTTATAAAACTTATGAAGTGATCATCACAATAAATCTAGTACCCATTTAACACCTTACACAGTTAGTGCAACATTACTGACTATATCACCTGTGCCATACTTTATGTCCCTATAACTTCTTTGTAACTGGCAATTTGCACATCTTCATCCCTTCCCCTTTTTCACACTCCCACCACTCTGCCATCTGACAACGATCAAAATGTTCTCTGTATCTGTGAGTTTATTTCTGTTTTCCTTTTTGGTTTATTTTGTTTTTTAGATTCCACATATAAATGAAATCATATGGTATTTGTCTTTCTCTGATTTATGTAGCTTAGCATAATACTCCTAAGTCCATGGTGTTGCAGATGGAAAGATTTCGTTGTTTTTTTATGGCTGAATCATATTCCATTGTACATATGCACCACTTCTTGTTTATTTATTCATCCATTGATGGACATTTAGGTTGCTTCCATATATCTTGGCTATTGTAAATTATGCTGCAATGAACATAGGAATACATATGTGTTTTTGAATTAGTGTTTTGGGTTCCTTTGAATACATACCCAGAAATGAAATTGCTGGGTTCCTCCCTGTTCTTTACCTTTGTTTGAAATCTATTTTGTCAGCTATAATTTTGGGTACTCCAGATTTAAAAAATTTTTATTGCAGAAAATATTTTTTCTAATTCTTTACTTTTTTAGTCTGTGTGTGTCTTTTGATTTGAAGTGGGTCTCTGGTAGACAGCATATTATAGGTCTTATTTTCTCATCCATTCAGCCACCTTATGTCTTTTGACTGTAACATTTAAGCCATTTACATTTAAAGTAATTGTTGATAAGTATGTAGTTATTGTCATATTGTTATTTATATTTTGGATCTTTTTTCTTCTTATTTTTAAAGAAATCTCTTTAACAATTTCTTGTGATACTGGTTTGTAACACTGTTGATAAACACCTTTAGCTTTTCTTGTCTGTGAAGCTCTTAATCTGTCTTTCAATTGTAAATGATAGCCTTGCTGGGTAGAGTAATCTTGGTTGTAGTCCTTACTTTTCATCACTTGAATATTTCATGCCAATCTATTCTGTTCTGCAAAGTTTCTGTTGGGATATCAGCTTAAAGTCTTAAGGGAGCTCCCTTGTAGGTAAGTAACTGCTTTCTCTTGCTGCTTTTAAGATTCTCTCTTTGTCTTTAATATTTGTCATTTTAATCATGTCTTGCTATGGGCTTTTTGGGATCATCTTGTTGGAGACTCTTGAGCTTCCTCGACTTGAATGACTACTTTTTTTTTACCAGGTTAAGGAAGTTTTTAGTCATTTTTTTTCCTGTTCTGCTTGTTTGTTTATTTTGTTTTTTAGATTAAATTGTCTATAGATATGTGTTTATTGCCATTTTATTGTTCAAATTTTGGTACATTTTTTCTTATTTTTCTTCAAGGACAGCCTTTAACTTCTCATTTAATACTGGTTTGGGAACCTGTATTAACACTGGTGGTGATGAACTCTAGCTTTTTTTGGTTTGAGAAGCTCTCTATCTGTCCTTCAATTCTAAATGATAGCTTTTCTGGGTAGAGTAATCTCAGTTGTAGGCCTTGTTTTTCATCACTTTGAATATTTCTTGTCACTCCCTTCTGGCCTTACGTGTTCCTGTTGAGAAATCAGCCGAAAGCCTTATGGGAGCTCCTTTGTAGGTAGCTAACTGCTTTTCTCTTGCTGCTTTTAAGATTCTCTTTGTCTTTCACATTTTGCATTTTAATTATAATATGTCTTGGTGTGGGTCTCTTTGAGTTCATCTTGTTTGGGACTCTCTGTGCTTCCTGGACATGTACATCTATTTTCTTTACCAGGTTTGGGAAGTTTTCAGTCATTATTTCTTCAAATAGTTTCTTAGTTTTTTGCTCTTCTCTTCTCCATCTGGTACCACTATGATGCAAATATTGATACACTTGATGTTGTCTCAGGGATCCCTTAAACTAGCCTCATTGTTTGGATTCTTTATGAGCAAATTGTTAGGCATTTTCTGCTAGCTTGTCTTCCAAATGCTGATTTGATCACCCTGTGCATTTAATCTAGTATTGATTTTCTCTAATGTACTCTACATTTTAGTTATGGTATTCTTCATTTATGACTGGTACTTTTTATGTTTTCTATCCCCATTTTTATGTTTTCTATCTATTAAAGATCTCACTTAATTCATTTACTCTTCCCTTAAGTTCACTGAGTATACTTATAGCCAGGGTTTTGACTCTGCATCTTGTAGATTGCTTGTCTCTACTTTGTTTAATTTGTTTCTGGAGTTTTGTTTTGTTCTTTTATTTTGGACATATTTATTTACCTTTTCATTTTGGCTGCATCCATGTGTTTGTTTTTACATATTAGGTAGAACTGCTACATCTCTCAGTTTTGGCAGAGTGGCCTCATGGAGTAGGTGTCCTATGGGCCCAGTGGCAAGTCTCCATGGTTACCTGAGCTGGCTACTTCAAGTGTATCCTGCTGCATGCCCTCCTGTTGTAGTTGAGTCTTGATTTCTATTGGTACATCCATGGGAGATATTGACCCTCAGGCTGATAGGTTGTGAGGAATGACTACAGGGGCTGACCACACACTGCAGGATTCACTTTAGTGGGGCTCTGGTGCCTGCCAAATCCACCCTTTGGGTGTGTCATATGTGAAGGTGGTTGGATGGTGCTCTGGTGTAGTCTAAATCTGGCCATTGGGTATGTTGGTTCTGAGGCCTCTTGGGAGTGGCTCTGGTGCAGGCTAAGGTCAGCTGCTGCCTGTGCCTAGCCTAGGATCACCTGGTATAAGCTACAAAGTGATTTGAAAATGGTTGGTGCTTGTGCTGGGTTTGGAGGCACCTGGGAAGGACTAATCTGTGAACCGTGGCTAGCTGCCACCAATACTGGGTTTGGGGCTACTTAACGAGGAGTAAGGACCATTCTGAGGCCAGATGCTGCTTGTTTGGGGTTTTTGAATCTTTGAGAAATATGGAAAAGCCACTGAAAGTGCTTGGGGGGCCTGAAAGTTGGATGGGGTGGGGTCTCAGAGAATCACCAGGGCAGGGTGAATAGTGTTAATCAGGTTGATGGAAACTCAGATATGGTGTCTGCCTGCAGGCAGTGTGTGGAGAGGGCTCTGCAAAGAAACAATGGTGACTGCTAGCACTTCTCTCTGGGAGAAAGCTGCCCCTCCAGCTTGCACCTTAAAGCTGAACACTTCATTTTATTCCCATATGTTCCTGTTGCTTTTGAATCTGCTGTCCCAGCACTGGAGCTCAGAGTGAGTAAGTCCAAGTAAGTCTCTACGTGGGCCTTTCAAGAGGAATACTAGGAACTCCACCAGAACCTCCGTCTCACTGAGCCACAATCTCCACTGGTTTTCACAGCCAGAAGTTATGGGAATTTCTCTTTCTGTCACTGGAATCTGAGCTCAGGGGCTGGTGTGGGGCTGGGGCCCCTTGCTCCTCAGGGGGGGAACATTTACAACTGAAATAGCTCTCCTATTTTTTAACTGCCATACTATGGGTGTGGGGCCTTCCTTTTCAAGTCTTCATTCCTCCTAACAAGTCTCTACATGGCTCTTCTGTATGTCCTTAGGTATAGGACTTCTGTTCAGCTAGACTTTGGGCAGTTCTCAATGATGGTTGCCCTGTAGTTTAGTTGTAATTTTGATGTGGTCATGGGGGAGGCAAGCACAGCATTTACCTACACTGCCATCTTGACTGGAAGTGCAAGAGAAAGTAATTTAATGATGTGGTAGAACAGGGAGCACATTGCAGAGGAAGGAGGAATGAAAAGAAGATGAGAAATTAGAGTAGCAAGTATAGACCCTATTTTTAAAGAGCTTGGTTGTGAAGCAAAAGAGAGTAAGAGGCAGCAGCTAAGGGGAATAGAGCACCCAGACTTGGCAAATGCATGTGTGTGACTAACTCTGGATAATGTTCATGTGTGTGTAACTGTGTCTGTCTGTACGGTGGCTGTGTCTTTATGTATTTGTATGTAACCGTGGGTCTCTGTATCTCTCTGGGAGTAGTATGTGTACATACACACCTGAATGAGTCTGTATGTTTGTATGTACGTGAAACAATGTGTGTACTTGTGTCTCTATGTGTAGCTATGACTGTAAGTATCATGTGTATATGTGGGTTTGTGAGTCTCTTTGATAGTGGTGTATGGTTGTGTGTGTGTGTGAGGAGTGTTGAAGCTGTGAGAGAATTAAATGTATTCCCAAGATGAGAAGAGAATCAGTGGGAAGATAAAAGTCACAAGGAAAATCTATTACCCTTTAGGAACTCGTTGGAGACAGGACCATGTCAGAGAGCTGAGGTGTCTTGGATTTTAGCTTGCGAGACCGGCATTAAGATTTTGTCACTGTGTTTATAATCATCCACAAACTCTGATTATGTACATCATCCCCTAGTTATTGTCCTATCTTTACCCCTGACCCCTTCCAACTGCTCTGGATCTGGGAAAACTAGGTTAGATTTCATTGTCAGTAAAACTATTTGAGAGTCATAAGGACAACAAATCATGATCCTCACATTGACAGATAAAATACTTTGTGCTATTGTGTAGGCAGAGTCTGAGACAAAAATAACAAGTGAGACATTTATTCATTGAGAGTATAAGCACACTCCAGATATGCTGTACATAAATTTGGAACTGCTAAATTAAAAATGTATGGGATAATAATGTTGAATTCTCTGCTTCTGGTTTTGAAAGCTTTGACAATTTTTCATTTAAAAGGACGTTGACCAGATTCAGCACGGGATTCTGAATCCATATTACAAAGAATACCAAGGACAAGAAAATGAGTCAGTTACTGTTTGCAATTTGTCACTGTCTACATTTTTCAGTGACATGGATACTTACTGAAAGAATTTATATTTTGTTAGAACATTAAAAAAAGGGAAAACGTGAGAGCAGTGTTTTTTAGAAAAGAATGTTTTTTCTTTGAAAAATGTAATCACACACATAAAAGGGAAGAATTTTTGTTTTTCATTGCAAATCCTTTTTTGATAAAATTATCAAAAATAGTCAGGTCAAAATTTTAAAAAAAATATTT
>VMDR010018454.1:0-19167 GCA_007922815.1 Macrotus californicus
TTAATTGTTTTAGTTCCCCTTTTCTCTCTCTGAATTATCTGTGTGGATATTATCACCCTGGCTATTTTTGAACTTGTTTGCGGGTGGTGTGCAGTACAGAAAATCCTTAGGAAGATATGCTGGTTCACTTTCTGTTCCTATCAAGTGACATTTGTGGGACATCTTTGTTCTAGGCCCTGAAGATACAAAAATTAATAAGACATCATCCCTACCTTTGAAGAACTTATAGTCTAATAATAACAGCCACCATTTATTGAGGATCTAATGTTGCCAGGGATTGCTCTTAATACATTTCATGTGCTGTCTCATTAAAACCTTGCCATCACATATGAGGAAGACAGCACCATTATCACCCCCACTTTTATAGATGAAACTGGCCCAGAGAGATAATTTTCTCTGGCTTAGGAGACTCGGATGGAAGTGCCAGTAAGTGATATAGGAAGTGCAGAAAGAACAAGTCTTAGGGGGCAGGAATGGAAAAGATACAAAGAAAGTTTGAGACAGTTCAAAATGGATGCCATAGGAAATTTAAGTATTGGACAAGTATTTGTACGTACTCAGGTAAAGCTGTGGTATGAAGCCAAGGCTAGAGATATACATTGAGTATTATTAGCATGTGAGAGGAGGTGAAGTCATGAGAGGGGGTGAGGCCACCCTGAGAGTGTGTGGTGTGAGAACAGCCTGAAGTGGAACACCTCTGTGTGAAGGAGAGCACGAGGACAGTGACTCCATGCTGGGAGAAAGTGTCGATGGAGCTAGGAGGAGGGCTGGAAGAGAGTGGGGCCACATGAGCCAATGGGAAGACCATCAAGGCAACAAATGTAGCATCTGGACCCAGGAAGTGTTACTGAGACCAGCCAGTGGGGTCCCACCACTCTTCCAAGTAGGCAAAACTCTGGAGACAGATTTTAGTGCAAAGGAAAAGGAACCTTTTATTTAATGAGCATGCAATTTGAAATAAAAGCAGGTTTCTGCCTCAAAGCCCATTCTTTCTAAAATATCCAAAGAAAAATAACCCTGCCACCCACTGCCAGGCCAGACCATCCTGTCTGGGACTCCTTTCCCTATTTAAAATTACGTCTTTGGGAAAACACAGGCAGTTGCAGCATGCTTCTTGTCGGGGTCTTCTCCAGGCATCCTTGGAGTCTGTGCGCACTGGCCTAGGTCCCACTCCTGGAGCCCTGCCCCTTCCTTGGCTTCTGCCCACTGGTCCAGTACTTGGCTTTCTCCTCAGTGTCAGCTTGCTGGTGCAGCTATGCTCCATGCTCATCCACAGCACTGTTCCCCAGCAAGCAAGAGTGCTTGCTCCAGTCCCCAGCACCACTGCAGCTTCCTGTGCAGGGGAGAGGCATGGGGCTTGCTGCCTGGCCACACAACCTCCACAGCCCAACAGTCCAGGCCTCCTCCCCTTCTGCCCTACTGCCCAGAACCTGCTGTGCTCCTGGCCAGAGCGTTCAGGGAGGGGTGCTGGGAACACTCCTGGACCACAAGGTTCCCAAAGCCCTCCTTCCCAAGAACATGAGCACATGGCAGCCAACCAGACCAGCAAGGAGAGAAAGCAAAGAGCTGGTGTTTCCACGGGCATCACTTTTAAAGGTGGCCCCCAGAGTCCCCTGCATGCTGGAAGTAGATAGCAGGATATGTCCCTCTATCTAATCACCGTCCTAGCCTGAAACATGTACCCTACACACTTCTTTCTACTGAGTCATGGCGCATTGCCCTGCACACACATGCACAGTCCTGGGTACTTCCCAACCTCTCCCCCATTTCGGGGGATCCCCTTGTTACAGAAAATGAGACCAAAGTGTCTCCCAAGAATGGGAAGGTGGAGGCTATTGACTGTGTCTGCTCTCTGAGCATTGGAGAGATTGGAAGCCAGTTTGTAGTACGTAGCAAGTGTGTGTTTCATGATATAGTCTTTCCTGTACCAGCCTTCAGTCCCTACTTGGGTCATCTGACCTGGAACTGAAAGCACTGGGCCACCTATACAGCCACTAGTGCTACACGTGACACCAGCACCGAGGAATAACAGTGAGCCAACACAGGTGGCTATGCTATTCACTCAGCTTTTATTAATGCAGATTCAATTCAAAGCCATACTAACCTAATAACAATAACAATCACTCAGAAACAATCAACAATTACATCACACAAGAGAATTGGAGGATAACATACCTGAGTCCCTGGAGTCCAGATCAGGTCTGGGTCCAGCAGGCAACTGTGCTAGGTGATTGGCATCTTGAAAGGCAGAGTCAGAGGAGCAGAAGCTCAGTGTAGCTCCATCTCTCCTGAGGCAGAACATGTGGGATGTCTCAAAGTGACTTGCTCTCCAGATGTGTCGTCCATGGTCTCAAGTCCTCTGCTTTTATGCTTCTTTTAGTTGAAAAGTCACGTTGATTTTGCACAATTTCTCATAAACATGTCTTTCTTAATTTGGATAAACACATGTTGGTTTCCTCAGTTCCTATGGACACATGTTGTATACATCAGCTCTGATAGGCACATTTTTACATCAATTCTGATAGACATGTCCTTTTGTGCAACCTCAATAGGCACATATGATTTATGTTGCCCTACTGTGCAAGCTCTGAGAGGGTGGTGTTACCCTTCAGATAAGCACATATCGTCTGCCACACTGTGCATGCTGAGGGGTTGTATTATTTCTCTGAGTCACTGCTGTACTGCATGTGTTCTAAACATGGCTTCAGGTCCTGCTCTCCACATTGTGGCTTTAGAAATGAATGGACCATGATCTGTAGGGTTCACAAGTGGGAGCTACTCTTTCAAGAGATTCAAGAGCTAAACCCTCAAAGACAGAGCATCAGCAGGCGATTTTCTGTTCAGTATCACAGCCTTGAGAATATTTATAAGTATGAGGCTGGGAATGAGGAAGGAAAGAGTGGTAATTCCGTGGTTCTCAACCCTGGATACATATTAGAACCACCAGGAAGAAGAGCAATGCTGCTTAAGAAAAACAGAAGCTCTTGTTTAGTTGGTCTGGTAGTGGGGCTCAGACATCCATACATTTTTTAGAGTTCCCTTGGTGACCCTAATTTATAGCCAGGGTTGAAAAAGTGCTGGAATAATTGAAAAAATTATATTCCGAAGGAGATGAGGTTAATAACACAGTAGGAGGGTTGGCCTTGACTGAGAGATAAGGGTATGTGAGTCTCTGAGACCAGGAGTGAGGATGGGTGTATTTGTAGATAGACTTATAGTTGTAGAAGTAAGAAGTTGAATTAGAATCTACCTGCTAACCTCAGCTTACTCAACTAAAGTCTGAGGCTATAGTAAGGTGAGGGGAGTTGAGGCTAGATGGCTTGTGAAAAGAGGTAAAACTTTGTCATGCATGCTGAAGGGACAGGGAGGGGCAGGTGACCAGGGGCCAGGTGACAGCCCCTCTACTGTTAGAGACACAAACAGTGCTAATGCAGTCCTAGTGCAGATACAAACAGGGAAGGGCCATCACTTCTGGCAGCAGAGAGAGAAAGTGATATTCAAGATCCAGACTGGCGTTCTGCCAAGGAGGGCCTCTGTGAGGACGGGGTCATGGATGTGGAAAACTCTACTGATGGATTGGTTCAGGTTTTCAAATGTGGATTTCGGAATAAGTGGAGAAGCAAATGAAAGCAGGAGGAGGCTGATTAGGGGAAAGTGAAAGTTATGGAGACTGAATAGGCCCCTGAGATCCAAATAAAGTGCTGGTGAGATTAGGGGCATGAGAAAATCAGAAGGGCATTGACACTTGGTGTATGATATTGGAATTTATGGCGTCTAATATAGATCAGCTCCAGGGTACAGTGCTTGGCTGTGGTCAAGGTTGAACGAGGTAGATTAAAAGTAAAAGTTGGTTGAATTGAAGAGGTAAAGAAGTGATGAAGCTAGAGTATAGGATGTATCATCCATTTGGATATTGAAAACATTCTGCTGAAGGCTTAATTTGAGGTATTCAAAGATGAACCAGATGCCATTGAATAAGAAGGAACAATCATGGAAGTGAGACAGGATTCCTGGGACAGGAGAAATAGAGCGTTAGTCATGAGCCTCAGGTGACAGAGTTCACAGGAAGGTGGTGGCTAATTAATAGTTTGGATTGGAATAAGCAGAGATGGCCAAACTTTCTTCTAACTGAACTCCATGGTATTTGAGCCATGAGAGCAAACACTGTTAGGCAGGAGAAGGCTGCAGGGAAACAAGGAATCCTTGGAGGAGATCCGTTTTGCGGAGCCAGGAAGCCCAGTTCCAAGCAGAGGCTGGTAGGGAAGGGAAGTGTTTCTCAAAGCTTGGCACTGAGTAAATGACAACTGCATTAGATCACAGGGACTCTCAATGTGACAGCTTGATTCCTGCTTCAGTTTGCCTTCTAGCCTTACCATGCATCAAGGAGAAAGTCTTTATTTCTGCTGCCATTCTCTGAAGACCCCATTAACACTTGCTAATCTTTCTTTTCTTTGTGCTTCCAGATTATTTTTAATTAATAGACCAGTATTTAGAAGAGCTTTAAATTGGCATAAAAATTAAGCAGATAATAGAGAAAGTTCTCATATATCCCCTTCCCTTTCTTAATTGTCCCTATTATTAACATCTTACATTATTAGTGTGATACATTTGCTACTATTAGTGAACTATTATTGATCCATACTTAACATTAAGATTCATTGTTTGTGTTTACATTTTTATTGTATTTATTGAGGTAACACTGGTTTGCAAAATCATACAGGCTTTAAGTGTACAACTCAGTAAAACATCTCCTGCACATGGCATCGTGTACCCATCACCCCAAACTCAGGATCAGAGGTAGAATTTAATATGGTTTTATTAGCATTTCATTTAATAGTTACCCTGTATTTGTGGAAAATGATACTCACGTGTTTATGTTGTAATATAACATTCATTCTAAAAATGTGTTTAAAGCTTTTTTAATTACTTTATTGTTCAGTTACAGTTGTCTGCATTTTCCCCCCACCACGTGCCCCCACCCCACCCAATCCCACCTCCTTCCCTTGTTCCCACCCTCCCCCTTGGTAAGTTTTTTAATATTGAGTGAATAAGAGCAGAGTGGCAAGCCAATGGGATAAAAATAGCAAAGGTGGAACGGGAGTGACTGAGATTTCAGAATGGCTCACGAAGGGTGCAGGGGGATATAGTGGCAGGCAGGAGACTGAGAATGTAACTACCTTAGCCCCAGACCATTCAGATCCTCCCGACTTCCCCAGGAGAGAGTTTCCAGAACCAGAGAGAGGCCCCTGGAGCTGCTCCAGCCAGATCTCACACTGCTGCAGGTTTCGGGACTCAGAGACAGGGCAGTGAGCTAGCTAACCCAGACATCCTTCTCCAGGCTGCATTCACAAATGCAGACTCTGGACAAAGACAGAGACACAGCCACAGACCCCACCCAGCTGCAGACAATGCCTGGCTGTGGCTTCCTTCCCTCCCAACCATCGTTTTGTTAGGAACAAGTTTCTGACTAAGTGTAGTTGAAGGGCCCTTGGGTTTTTAAGCAATGAGATTATGAAAGGTAATATTGAGAGGTTTGTATAGAATTGAGAAAGGTACAGAGGTGGCAAAATAGTGCCCCAAACATGACAAAGGAGGAAAAAAGTCTTTATGTTGAAATATTTGGATTATCCTGGAGTGACCTTTATTCTTGCGTTTCTTTTCTGATCAAAGGAATGTTCCGTTCTGTTACCCAAATCCCCAAGTTTGGTTGTATGACTTTGAACAGGAAAATTAATGAGCACCAATATCAGATATCTTTTTAATGGCCTCAGAACAGGGCTATTAATGACAGCTATTCAGTACAATATGCTTCCCATTTACCTGAAATATGAAGAGCTGCCTCATCAAAGAGTTGTCTTAATACATCTTTGGAAAAAACTCAGTCACTTAATTTCTCCTGCATGGCTGAATTTTCCCTCCAAGATCATCTCTGGGCATCTCACATGAGTTCATTCCCCCGGGAAGCACTGAACATAGAGCGAGAGAAGGAAGGCATTCACGTCACTAACGAAAAGGTCTTCTTCCCCTTTCTCTCCTCCCCATTGTTTTCACACAGGGGAGGTGATGCTTTTCATACTAGATTCTCAAACATTTTAGTTGAAATATGTGTTCTCAATTGCAAAAATTTTGGTCCATGTTGTCATCTTTAGTCTTATTCACAGAAACTACTTTACAAGTTTAGTAGTTGTTGGAAAATTTCTTGGTAAAGTACAAAGAATTATTACTTTTTTTTGCCCAGAAATTTCAATTTAACACCTACCTGTGTGTGTGTGGGAGGGACCTTCAGTGCTCAGAAATGTGGGATTTCCACAGATCTGTGCAAATTGTCCATACTGACCAAACACCGGGGCAGCATGGAGGGTGCCATCCTGTTTCCTAGGGGATGTTCTCAGCATAATTTGGACACAAGTGCTCTTGAACTCCATGAAATGCTCCTTCTTTTCACTGACAACTTAAAGTACAGAAAAAAAAGGAAGGGACTAGATGGCAATTTATAACGAAGTTGTGAGTGAGGCTATGATAGAAATTATAGAGGAAATAGATCTTCTGGCCAGGTTAGTATGAACATCATTTAGCATAAAATTAATACCCCAGCTGTACACTTACTCAGGTAAGTCCTTTACACCACTCAGCCTCAGCTTTCTCAGCTATGAAATTGGAATAATAATAATAATAAAATAATAGTAATAATAATAATGCCTACTATCCAGGGTGTTAGGAGCTTTTTTGGTTTGTTTGCTTGCCTGCTCATTTTAAAACTTACCATTTTAGCCATTTTTAAGTGTACAATTTAGTAGCATTAAGTGCATTCCCATGTTCTATAAGCACCAACACCATCATCTCCAGAAATTTTTATCTTTTCAAACTGAAACTCTGTCCCATTAAAACAGTAACTCCCCATTTCCCCTCCCCCAGTCCCTGGCAACCACCATTCTACTTTCTGTCTGTATGGATTTGATTACTTTAGGGACCTCATGTAAATGGAATCAAACATATTTGTTTTTTTATATCTGGAATTCGGTGAGCATAATGTCTTCAAGATTCATCCATGCTGTAAAAGTGTCAGAATTTCATTCCTTTTTAAGGTTGAATAATAGTCCAGTGGGTGGATGGACCACATTTTGTTTATCCATCCGTCTGCCAATGAACATTACAGTTGTGCCCACCTTTCAGCTACTGTGAATAATGCTACAGCGACATGAGTGTGCAAATATCTGTTCGAATCCCTGTTTTTCATTCCAAAGTGGAATTATTGGCTCATATGGTAATTCAATGTTTAATTTTCTGAGGAGCCACCAATGCTGTTTTGAGGTTTTAATGAGAAATTAGAATAAAACTTTTGGAATCCTTTTGAACTTGGCACTCCAAGCTTGGCATGGAGATCAAATTGACTTATTCTCCAGTCTTTAGGGCCTCACCTCCTGTCAAAGCTGACTTTACAGGTGTGACGATCCTCTTTGGTGGATTCTGAAAGAGTAGAGAGGTCCTTCGGAGTCACGGCTTAAAATATTTGTTCCCATGGACATGTATTGTCTGACTGAGCTCTTAAACTGGGCCTAGTTAATCAATAATAAGAATGTAATAAATACATATTAACATGCTATTAATGTAGTAACAATAATGATAGTAATAATAATATATAAGCATAAGCCTTTGGGACTCAGCCTTTTCTAGGAGCAGAGGCCAGCCCCCTGAGTGAGGGATGCTGTGGGGATCGTTTGTCGAGAAAAGGTGAGTGGCTGGAGAGGACACATTGGTTTGAGATGGAAGTGAGATTTTAGGTGTTGCAAGAAAATTTCTTGATGAGTTAAGCAGGGAGAATTGTTCTGCCAAAAGGGTAACCTGGAGAGAGAATTGGATATTTATACAAAATGTGCCTCTTTGGATCTTTCTTATCATTAACACCTCATTTTACATTTTAGAGTGTTTTTTTTCTTCTTCTTCTAAGGGTTTTATCCTGGGTCATTTTCTGTTCTCTCTCCAACAAGGCTATCAACCCAATCCCTCCACATACTAGCCTTGTCCCCTGCCCACTCCCAGTGTTCTACCTCCCACCCAGTGTCTCTCCTGAGCTCCTTTACTTATTCAACAATTTTTATCAAGTCCTCACTGAGTGCCAGGCAACTGTGCCAATGCTGAGGATATGAGTGAACAGGCAAGAGTGGTCCTTGTCCTCGGGGGCTGACATGGTGCTGGAAGCTGCAGACTGGAGGGCTGGGGAGTGCATCAGCAGGATGGTCCAGGGGGCTTCCCTGAGAGCAGGAAATCCCAGCAGACATCTAACGTTTCTCGCAAAATCTCTTCCTGTGACACTATGCCTCTGAAATTCAGTCTGCCCAAAGCTAAATTCATGATCTGCCCTCTTTCCCTGAAAACTGTTCCTGATCTGGGCTGTTCTGTCCAAGTTAGTGTTGTTAATCCTCCAGGTTGTTGAAAGCAAACACTTGGGAGCCACCTACAAGAGCTTCCTCCACCACATCTAATCAACCACAAATTCCCGTCGATTTTATCCACTGTGTACTTCCTGAGTCTGTCCTATTGTCTGTCTCTACCACCATCACCATTGTCTCAGGCCTGGACTACCACAAAAATGAGCCCCTGTGTCCATAATCACTCTTGCCGTCTCCTCACTGCAGCTGGAGTGATCTTTGAAAAATGCACAGTGGATCATGCCACTCCCCTGCAAGAACCTTTCCGTGCCTTCCTGTAGCTCTTAGCTTAAAGCCAGCCATGTTACCATAATCTACAGGCCTGTGTGATCCAGGCCCTGTCTCCTTACCAGCTTCAGATCCACTCATCAGCACCCCCTCTCCTTGGCCCCGTTTCCTGACTTTGCCGTCCTTCAGACTTTAGTCCATCATCCTTCCCACCTTAGGGCGTCTGCACGTACTGCTCCATCCCCTGAGCATTCCACCCTATTCATATAGCTGACCTCATCCTTCAGATTGCAGTGTAAATGTGACTGTTTTGTGCTGGTCTCAGCCTGTCAATAACCAGTGTTGTGGCTGGCCCAGGCCTTGTGGATCTTATTATGATTACTAGACGCCCTCAGCTATAACCATCAGGAAACTTAGAGAAGATAAAGGTTTATTACCTACAAGATACAGGTTTATTACCTACACAGCACACCTGGGGCCACAGAGTGAGATGGAGGGTAAAGAAGGGGAGTACTCATAGGCCTGGGGCTCTGCTTTTATTGGAGTCCAGGGTGGAAGCCTAGAGTTTTTGTGGGATCACTTTTTATTGGTGAAGGTAAAATGTAAAAGAGGGAATTTAAAGCTTGGGAATAGAAAACAGACAACTAGCCCAAAGGCCAGTTATTGAAATCAAGATCTCTAAAACAAAGGTGCCTCTTGAGGGGCTCTTTATCTAGTTTCTGGGCTGGACTCAGGTTATTAGAGATAACTGTCTTTGAAGTGGTTGCCTCTGTGAAGTGTATGCCCCAGCAATCAAAGCTTAAGACAGGCACTAGCATTACAAAAAGAAAAAACAAATGTCAGGGCTAACTACAGTGACTTTTTAAAAAATTATTTTATTGTTGTTCAATTACAGTTGTCTGCATTTATCCCCCACCATTCCCCGAAACCCAGCCAAACCCACCTCCCTCCTTTGCTTCCCCCCACCTTGGTTTTGTCCATGTGTCCTTTATAATTGTTCCTGAAAACCCTTCCCCCTACTATTCCCTCCTACCTCCCCTCTGCTTACTGTCAGATTGTTCTTAATTTCAGTGTCTCTGGTTATATTTTGCTTGCTTTTTTTCCTTTGTTGATTAAGTTCCAGTTAAAGGTGAGATCATATGGTATTTGTCCCTCACTGCCTGTTTTATTTCACTTAGCATAATGCTCTCCAGTTCTATCCATGCTGTCACAAAGGGCAGGAGCTCCTTCTTTCTTTCTGCTGTGTAGTAATCCTGAAACACCAGTCCAAAAGAACCTGTGCACCCCAATGTTCATAGCAGCACAATTTACAATAGCCAAGCACTGGAAGCAACCTAAGTGTCCATCAGTCAATGAGTGGATCAAAAAACTATGATGCATTTACACAATGGAATACAGTGAGCTTTTAAAAGTCTTTCCAGACCTTCCCCACCACAGATTAGGTTAGAATTTAGAGTTATTCTTTCCTAGAGTTTCTTGTATTTTTCCTACATAGGCTTTGTCCCATTTATTCATCCGTTCAAGAGCTATTTAACAGATATCTTCTATGACAGGCACAGTTCTAGGTGCTTGGGATATGTCAGTGAACAAAACACAAAATCCTTGTAAACTTACATTCCAATAGGATGGGACCAAATAAATAAATAAACACAAGAAGCTCAAAAACTCTCTAGTATGTTAGAAGGTGAACTTGGCTCTGGAATAGAAATAGAGCACATAGGGGAGTTGAGAAGTGATAAGGATTGAGGGGTTGAGTTGCAATTACAGTAGTTGTCCCCCTTTCTGCTATTTCACTTTCTGTGGTTTCAGTTACCTTATGTCAACCAGGGTCAAAAAATGTTAAATGGAAAATTCCAGAAACAAACAACGTATAAGTTTTAAATTATATGCCATTCTGAGTAGCGTGATGAAATCTCAGGCCATGAATCACGCCTTTGTACAGCACCTCCACTGTACATAAGCTCCCACCCATTAGTCACTCAGTAGCTGTACAGGTTATCAGATCGACTGTTGTGGTCCAGTGCTTGTGTCCAATTCACTCTTATTTTTCTTAATAATGGCTCCAAAGTGCAAGAGTAGCAATGCTAAAAACTCAGATACACCACAGAGAAGGCTTGAAGTGCTTCCTTTAAGTGAAAAAGTATGTATGCGTAGGACCAAGCATGGATTATATAGGGTTCAGTGGTATCTGCAGTTTCAGACATCTACTGAAGTCCTGGAATGTATCTTCTGTGGATAAGGGGGGACTGCTGTAGGTCTCATTGTGAATAATTGTAGATGTTATTATATGTTTCATGTCTTCCTTGCTAAATGTTTAGTTCCACGAGGGCTTCCATAATGTGCTCTTCTCCAGGCACCGAGGATCTGTTGAATGAGATAAATGTATGAGTGAGTATGTAAATGAGTGAATAAACCAATAAGCAAACATAAAGATAGAGCGAGGAAGGCCTGGACCTGGAATCAGGCTGAGGGACAGAATAGAAGAGTGGATGGAGGAAATACTTTATGCAGGAATAGGCAGCTGTGATTGGCCATCAGGTTGGCGTGATGAAACAGGGTGCAGTGAAGAAGTATACCTTTATTTCCCATTTGTTATTAATTTTTCCAATTATAGTCAACATACAACATGACATTAGTTTCAGGTGTATGGCACAGTGATTACACAGTTATGTGTCTTAATGGCACTGAGGTTTCTTTTTGGGAAGATTGGTGCCACATGGCCACTGACTGATGCTTTGAGGAAGCTGGACGTGTTGAAAGCACTCAGCCTTCTCCGCGTTTCATCTGCACAGGCAGTGGGATTTCCACCTGAGAAACATGCCATTAGGTTACTCAAGGAAGAATTTTCCATCCCCATCCCAATTTAAAAATAAGAACCTCTTCTGTCTTCTCAACCTGTGATCCATTTAGCTTTCCGTTTGCACCAGTGATTCCCTCCTTGTGACAAGAAGCTAGAGCAGCGAAAACAGGAATGTGAAAACACTGCCAGCTCAGGTTACCTCCACCTCACCTCACTCTGCATGTTTTCAACTTTTTGTGCTGTTGATCCAGGAATACAAAACTGCCAGCTGAGCTGATGATCAAACCATACAACTATGGATTACTTGCTTCCTTGCTTTCTCTCTCTCTCTCTTCCATTCAGTAGTTTTAAAGTTATGATACCCAGTCCACTACTTAAATTTTTTTTCACAGAATTGCTTAGTTAAATTAAATGTGCCCTGATTTTTTTCTGAAAGATGCCAAGTTCTGAGTTTCCCCTAGTTTACAAGTGGTTCTTGCTACCAGTGCCCATTCACATCAGGGTTAAGTCACTCCCTGGTGAACGTTTTCCAAATGCAGCCTCTGTGATTGCACCCCACCTTGCCAGAGGCAGACAAGCAGACCTGGCTAAGGAGGCCACGTCTCCAGAGTCCTGAGAAGAGTAGAGATCGAAGGGTTCAGATGGGGGAAAGTGAGAAAAGCCTCAGCCTTTGTTTCCTAAATTAATCCTGGGGCTTTTCCATTTCAGACAAGATTAAATGAGGATTTTGTTTTCTGTTAGATAGTTTCCATTGGAACTGCATGCAGCCCCCTCTGGTCCATCTGTCCAACTGTCATCCCAGAATGGAAATTTTGACTATTTACACACAAAGGTAAAGGAGCTCCCCCATGTTCTATACTGGCTCTAAACTTCTGTGGGGTCTTTTGGTGGCATTGTTCTATGATAGTTTTACATTTGTCTAGAAAATAAAATCAAAGACTAAGTAACAGTGTGAGAAATATGCCAGAGTTAAGGCATCTCTAAGGACTAAACTTTGGAAATCCCAGGATTTACCCTTGGCGTTTGAAGAAACAGGAGAGCACAGTTCTGTGATTTATGGACTCATAACTCCTGTTGGGTAGTAGAGTTGTCTGTTAGTTGCCATCTAGAGGTTTGGGGAGGGCTAGAAAGCTGTGGGAGCTGCAGGTGAGGGGAGAATGATATTTAGAAGGTAAATCCTCAGCTACTGGCCCCAGCCACACTGACCGCTGAGGGTCAGGAGCAGCCTTCCATTTCTGAGCCATCTGTTGAATCATTGAAAAAACTTGAAATTTGGAGTCAGACAGACTTGGATTTGAATGCTGACTCTGCAGTTACTGCCTTTGTAATATGGCCTCATCATATTAGCCTTAAGTTTCTGCTTTTGCAAAATGAGCAGAAGATTGCACAGATTATAGAAGTTCATCTATATAGGTACCTCATAAAAGTATTTGACAGGCATTAGCTCTTCAGTCAGTGTTAGTTCCTGTTTCTTCCAGGACTTGGCAACAGAGCAGAGTAGGGGCTTACTCCTGAAGGGGACTGGTATGTCAGCATAAGATCAATAAATAAATCGGAAACAGAAGGTACTTGTTGGATATTCCAGCTGTGCAGCTCTGGTCCGGAATTTGTGAAAATGGCAGTGAACCAAGGGGAGTGCGGTGACTGGCAGGGGTGTGTCTCTGTGCCTGCCAGACAGGAACTTGGGGGACAGGGAATCTGGTGTCTACCCTTGGGACATCTTGTCCTGGGCCAACTTCTCAGGGAGGCACTGGTCAGTTCTCAGGCACTGAAGAGGACCTCAAGGCCAGTTCCTGCAGGGGGAGGTGGGTGAGCCTGAGTCCAGTGCTGATTGCTCAGGACAGGAGGCCTGAACTGGGGTGAGGAGGGCTGAGCGCCAGCCGAAGAAGAGGGCAGTGCCTTTTATGATCATCCTTTTATGCTCATGTCCTAGGTCTCCTCACATCTGTCTATGTATCTGGCTCTGGAAATAATTGTGAACAGAAAAGACTGGTATTTCATTTGCTAAAAACAAAGAGGGAAAGCAATAGATGGTTTAAGTCCAGTGTTTCACAAAAACAACCAGCATCTCCACTGGGACAGTTAAGTTGAAATTCCATGATTGGTTCCACTCCTAATTGATCCTAAACCTGCTTTCTCCACCTTGATGTGAGATCTTCTCACACCTCAGTCAGAACCCTACCATGACTTACAGTTGGTCCAGACCTGACCTCATTAGCTCATCTTAGCCCATGGAAGACTTATCCAGCAGGTATTCTCAGACTCGTGATGACCCCTCAACAATAATGTGAGCAGCTGTCACCTGCTTCTAAACATTTTCTGTTTGAAGTTGTCTTCTTCTGGTCAGGCCTTCATTGTGGCAAAACAGTTGATGTAGCTGGCACTGTTGACAATGGGCCCCTTCCTTTGTCCTATTGTTAGACTGACTCAGCCTCAGTTTATTTCCTTGCCTCCAGCCTTGTCCCATTCTAATCCATCTTCCCACTCGATGGCCCTGGTGATCATCTGCACACCCACATCACTCTTTTATTGAAATCCTGCAGTGGCTTTCTGGTACCTTCAGGATCAATTCCAAAGCCTTTATAACTACCATATGGCAAGGTGAATGTAAATATATGTGCAGGACGCCAGTACATCAGGGCAAGATGGTATTACCATTGTCTGCACCCTTCCCAGAAAGTTGACTAAGGCTGCCACATCTGAGCTGGGTTTTAAAGAATGAAGGAGACTCACCTTGCAGGAAGGGAATGGGAAAGGCATTCCAGAAAGAGAGAACCACATGTTTAAAGGCAGCAAAGCCAAAACCTAGCACAGTATAATCACAGCATGATCAATAATCAAGTATTGCTGGACCTTTACATGCAAGGAGGGAGTGGCCTCCTTGACCTCTAAGAGGCTTGAGTTTAACTTTATAAGATGTAAGGAATCACTGAATGGTTGTCAACTGGGCAGAGAATCATTTTGTATTTTCAAAAGAAGAGGATGATGAAAAGACTGGAAGGGAGAGGAGAACAACATTTATTGAGTATATCCTATGTGTCATGAGCTCTGCTGGATGCTTTATCTGAGTTATTTCTTTAAATTTACACCAGGGCCCACTTACAGATGAGGGAACTTAGATTCAGGAAGACTGAGACATTTCTCTGAGATAGTCTAACATATGAGGTCTTTCCCAAAAAAATCCAGCCATTGTTAATATAACGAGAATGGTTTGAGCAACATTGATGTAACCTGGTGGCCAAGGAGAGTGAACTGGAATGTGCATATGTGAATAATGACAACTTCACTGTACTAGTCAGTGGGGGTGGTAGATGCCATTGAGTGAGCATGCGTACTGTGTGGCCACTGCATTCAAAGTAACTGAGTGAAGGATTCACATTGAGAGAGTCACTGGAGCAAGTTTAGACCAGTGCTAAGGCCTCCAGAGGACGGGGTAGAGCTGCAGGTCATTGTCACAGCAGCTGCCTTCACCACTCAGGATCTTTGGAGTACATACAGATGGCCACAGGTGACTCTTCTGCAACCTGAGATCAAGCAGCTGGGAAAAGGGAGTGAAAATCCACTTCAGAAGTTAGCTCTGGGAGGAACAGAGCAAACAATGGTATCCCAGCGTATATGAAGATTGGAGACCAGAGTTTGTAGAGCACATTGAAAAATCACACAAGTAGGTGGGAGCTGTGAACACCAGTACACCTGCTGGAGGAGGAAACCCACCAACAAAGGAACCAACAACAGATTAAAACACAAGAAGGTGAAGGAATGAGTGGAAGCCACACTAACTCAACACAGGACCAATCTGGAAATACAACTAATTGGTGGAGAAATTACTCAGAACAAACAACTGAACAAGAGTGAGACAGAATCCTCAAAACCTTGTACACATGGAAGAAACAGCTTCAACACAACCTGCCCACACCTGCACAACAGAATACAATACGTGGTGGACAGAGCGACCCTCAGTTAACCAGCTGGAGAGAAGGACTCACCAAAGAAAGACCTAACGACTATGAAAACCCAAAGACATACAGAGAGAAAACAAATGACAGCCCAAGAGCAGCGAGCTCAAGAGGTCAAGGAGACTGTACCACTGAATCTCACACATCTTCTACTATAGAAGTTCACACCATAAACCCAGGGAATCAGAACAAACCAAGTTAAAAAGCAGAGGCTACCAAGAAGAGCCTCAACAATAATGGGAAGACAAAGAAACAATCCCCAAATGAAAGAAAAGGAGGAAGCCTCAGAAAGAATGCTAAATGAAATGGAAGAAAGTCAACTATCAGATATTGAGTTCAAAGCAATGGTTATGAGGAAGCTCAATGAGCTCACAGAGAATTACCAAAAACTACAGGGAAACTACAGTGAGCTCACTGCAAACTATATCAACGTGAAAAAGGAAATACAAAATATCAACAAGGGCCAAGAGGAAATGACGAATACAATTTCTGCACTGAAGAACACAGTAGAAGGAATCAAAAGCAGGTTAGATGAAGCAGAGGATCAGATTACCGAGCTGGAGGACAAGGTAGAAAAAAAAAAACACCCAGAAAGAGCAGGAAAGGAAAAGAGGCTCAGAAAGAACAAAGAGGGATTAAGGGAACTGCAGGACAACATGAAATGTAATACTATCCATATAATAGGGATACTAGAAGGAGAAGAAGAGCAAGCAATAGAAAACCTGTTTGAAAAAGTAATGATGGAAAACTTCCATAATTTGATGAGAGAAAAATTCACACAAATACAGGAAATGCAGAGTCCCAGTCAAGAAGAACCCAAGGAGGCCCACTTCAAGACATATCATAGTTACAATGGCAAAATTCCAAGACAAAGAGAGAATCTTAAAGGCAGCAAGGGAAAAACAGTAAGTAACATACAAGGGAGCCCCGATAAGACTAGCAGCTGACTTCTCAATGGAAACGCTCCAAGCCGGAAGGGAATGGCTAGAAATATGCCAAGTAATGAGAACCAGAGACTTGCAACCAAGACTACTCTATCCAGCAAGGCTCTCAATTAAAATGGAAGGCCAAATAAGGAGCTTCCCAGACAAAAGAAGCCTCAAAGAATATATCTCCTCCAAACCAGCTCTGCAACAGATGCTAAAGGGTCTGCTTTAAGAACAGGAAGAAAAAAGTGAAAGAGAGAGGAACACAGGTATGAAAAAATGGCAATGAATAAGTACCTATCAATAATAACCTGAAATGTAAATGGATTAAATGCGCCAATCAAAAGACACAGAATACCTGAATGGATAAGAAAATACGACCCACACATATACTGCCTCCAAGAGACCCACCTCAGAACAAAAGACCTACACAGACTGAAAGTAAAGGGCTGGAAACAAACATTCTAAGCAAATGGACGGGAAAAAAAGGCCAGCGTAGCAATACTCATATCAGACAAAATAGACTTCCAAAGAAGAGCCATAAAAAGAGACCCAGAAGGTCACTTCATAATACTCAAGGGAACGATCCACCAAGAAGAAATAAACATTGTAAACATAACGCACCCAACATAAGAGCACCCAAATATATAAAGAAAACCTTGGAGGACTTCAAGAAAGATATTAACAGCAACACAATTATAGTAGGGGATTTTAACACCCCATTGTCAAAAAAGGACAGATCTTCCAAACAAAATATCAACAAAGATATTGTGGCATTGAACAAAGCCCTAGATGAAATGGACTTAACTGATATATATAGAGCCTTTCATCCCAAAGAAGCAAAATACACATTCTTTTCAAATGCACATGGAACATTTTCAAAGATGGACCATGTGATAGGACACAAAACAAGCCTCAATAAATTCAAGAAAATTGAAATCATAAGCATTATCTCTGACCACAAGGGACTGAAACTAGAAACCAACCTCAAGGAAAAAACCCCAAAACACTCAAACTCATGGAGATTGAATAGCATGCTATTAAACAATGAATAGGTCAATAATGAGATTAGGGAAGAAATAAAAAAGTTTCTGGAAACATGAAAATGATCATACAACAATCCAAAACTTATGGGACATAGCGAAGGCAGTCCTGAGAGGGAAGTTCATAGTGATACAGGCATACCTAAAAAAAGATAGAGATATTTCAAATAAACAACCTAACCCTACACCTACAAGAACTCAAGGAACAACAACAAAGACAGCCCAGAGAAAGTAGAAGGAAGGAACTAATCAAGATCAGAGCAGAATTAAATGACATAGAGACTAAAACCATAATTCTAAGGATCAATAAATCTAGGAGCTGGTTCTTTGAAAAGTTAAATAAAATCAACAAGCCTTTTAGCAGGCTCATCAAGAAAAAAAGAGAGAGGACACAAATCAACACAATCAGAAATGAAAGAGGAGAGATTACAACTGATACCACAGAAATACAGAGGATTGTAAGAATTTACTATGAAGAACTATATACAAAGATATTTGAAAACCAAGGTGAAATGGACAAATTTCTAGAAAAATGTAATCTTCCAAAACTGAATGAAGAAGAAGCAGAAAGCCTGAAGAGACCAATTATTGCTGATGAAATTGAAGCAGTAATTAAAACGTTCCTGACACATAAGAGCCCTGATCCGGATGGCTTCACAGGAGAATTTTAGAAAGCATTTAAGGGAGAGCTAACCCCCATTCTTCACAGGTTATTCCAAAAAATTCAAGAAGATAGAAGACTCCCAAACTCTTTTTATGAAGCCAGCATCATCCTAATCCCAAAGCCAGATAAAGACATAACAAAGAAAGAAAACTTTAGGCCAATATCACTGATCAACATAGATGCTAAAATCCTCCACAAAATATTGGCAAACCACATCCAGCAATACATTAAAGAGACCATACACCATTATCAAATGGGATTCATCCCAGGGATACAAGGATGATACAATATTCGCAAATCAATAAATGTAATACACCACATAAACAAAATGAAAGACAAAAATCACATAATCATATCAATAGATACGGAAAAAGCATTTGATAAGGTACAGCAGCCATTTATGATAAAAACACTTAGCAAAATGGGAATAGAGGGAGCATTCCTCAACATAATAAAGGCCATATATGAGAGGCCTACAGCCAACATCATACTCAATGGGCAAAAACTTAGAGCTTTCCCACTAAAATCAGGAACAAGACAAGGATGCCTGCTTTCACCACTCCTATTCAACATAGTATGGGAAGTCCTAGCCACAGCAATCAGACAAGAAAAAGAAATAAAAAGCATAAGGGCATCCAAATTGGAAAGGAGGAAGTAAAACTGTCATTGTTTGCAGATGACATGATAGTGTACATAGAAA
The DNA here is from genome assembly GCA_007922815.1 of Macrotus californicus. Classification (NCBI taxonomy): domain Eukaryota; kingdom Metazoa; phylum Chordata; class Mammalia; order Chiroptera; family Phyllostomidae; genus Macrotus; species Macrotus californicus. The sequence continues at coordinate 18,747 of VMDR010018454.1, forward strand.
ATCCTATATACTCCACCAAAACACTACTCCACCTAATAAATGAATTTGGCAAAACAGCGGGATACAAAATCAATATTCAGAAATCAAAGGCATTTTTGTACACTAACTATGAAATATCAGAAACAGAAACCAGGAAAAAAATCCCATTTGATATAGCAACAAGAAAAATAAAGTACCTAGGAATAAACCCAACCAAGGAGGTAAAAGACCTGTACTCAGAAAACTATACAACACTGAAGAAAGAAATTAAGGAAGACACAAACAAATGGAAGCATGTACCATGCTTATGGATAGGAAGAATTAACATCATCAAAATGGCCATACTACCCAAAGCAATTTATAGATTCAGTGCAATCCCTATTAAAGTACCAATGACATATTTCACAGATATAGAACAAACATTTCAAAAATTTATATGGAA